>PVHP010012354.1:0-43163 GCA_004024765.1 Zapus hudsonius
GTGGGTGGTGGTACATTCCTTTAATCCCAGCAGAGATAGAATTGCCATGAGTTTGAGGCCACCCTGAGAATACATAGTAAATTCCAGGTCAGCCTAGGCTAGAGCAAGACCCTACCTCAAAAAACAAAAACAAACAAAATCTTTGAGGGCTGGAGAGATTGCTCAGTGGTTAAGGCACCTGCCTGCAAAATCTAAGGATCTGGATTTGATTCTCCAGTACCTACATAAACCCAGATGTTTGCAGCAGCTGGAGGCCCTGGCATACCCATTCTTTCTGTCTCTATTTCTCTCTGCTTGCAAATAAATGTAGTCTTAGAAAAGGGAGAATCATTATTCTAAGAGTTATTTTAGGCCTCTTTTTTTTTTTTTTTTCGAGGTAGGGTCTCACTCTAACCCAGGCTGACCTGGAATTCACTATGTAGTCTCAGGGTGGCCTTGAACTCATGGTGATCCTCTTACCTTTGCCTCTGAATCCTGGGATTAAAGGCGTGTACCACCACGTCCAGCTTTTTAGGCCTTTTTTTTTTTTTTTTTTTGTTTTTTCAAGGTAGGGTCTCGCTCTGGTCTAGGCTGACCTGGAATTCACTCTGTAGTCTCAGGGTGGCCTTGAACTCATGGCAATCTTCCTACCTCTGCCTCCCGAGTGCTGGGATTAAAGGCATGCACCACCACGCCCGGCTTTTAGGCCCTTTTTAATCACTGTTTTTGTTGTGTTTTGGAGGTATGGGGAAGTTTAGATTAATGGAGAGAAAGGTGCAGGTACCTTCCAGAGGGTGCTGGGCGGCTTCACGGCAGTGATGAGCGACTTGAATGCCTCTGTGTTAGGTTCAGAACATGAAGTAATTGATGGACGGGTGGGCTAGTGGCTTGGAGTGTTCTTGTGATCTCTGCCCTGGCACACGATGCCGAGACTACACTGTTTCCATCGTGCTCGCCCTTCCAATGCTGACCTCCATAGCTTCTTCATTCTTGCTCTTTCTTTTAGAAAAAAAAATTTCTTTGTAAGTAGAGAGAGAGAAGAGAAGAGAGAGAAGAGAATATGAATGAGAGCTCAGGGAGATTTGCTGTTCTAAATAGAAGGCTAATGCCAGGCATGGTGGCTCACCTGCAGTCACAGCACTCAGGAGACCCCTTTCTCGCTCTCTCCCTCTCTCTTCTGTCTCTCTTTGGGAGGACTATCATGGTACATTTGTGCAGAGACCTGAGGGAAGTGAGGAAGTAACCACTTGACAAAGGGCCTGGGGCAGGAATGTGTTCTGGAAGCCAGAAGGAAAAGGTGAGAGCAGGGAGGGCTGCAGGGCAGGAGGCTGGGGCATCCAGAGGCAAAATGGATTAACTGGAGGCCTGTAGTAGGAGTATGAATTATTTTCCAAGGTTTTTTTTTTTTTAATTTATTTGGAGGAGAGAGGAAGAGCTATTTGGCACTAGGGCTGCTTGTGCTGCAAATGAACTCCAGATGCATGCACTACTTTGTGCATCTGGTTTTCCATAGGCACTGGGGAATCGAACCTAGGTCATCTTTAACTGGTGAGCCATCTCGCCAGCACTCTAAGGGTTTTTTTAAGCATAGGGGAAACTGGCCAGAAGTTTTTAACAAAAGGGTTAATTTGGGCCACAAACTTAATGTTGAAAAGCTCAGTAGACATCTATGATGGTTGATCTTTTTTTTTTCCCCCCGAGGTAGGGTCTCGCTCTAGCCCAGGCTAACCTGGAATTCACTCTGTAGTCTCAGGCTGGCCTTGAACTCACGGCAATCCTCCTACCTCTGCCTCCCTGAGTGCTGGGATTAAAGGTGTGCGCTACCACGCCCGGTTTATGATGGTTGATCTTTACTGTCCACTTGATTGGGTTGAAAGACACCTGGAAATGTGGTTGAGGACATTTCCAGAGATGCTTGGATCTTGAGGGCTCTGCCCTAATATAATTAATGATTTGATCCATTGATAGACTCAGAATTTGAGGAGACTGTTGTGCTATGGTAGAACTGTGGAAGGTAGTGCCTCATTGAAGGAAGTGCTGGGATTATTCACATGAGCCGCCTAGCCTGCTTTCTTCTTCAGTATTTGTAACATGGACAGGAGGTCATAGTCACAGAACATCAAAGTGGAGGTGTTGAGGAGGCAGCTGATGTCAGTCTGGTGTTCATGAGAGGATTGGGCTAGAGGTGAATTTAGGAGCTGTTAGTGATGAGAGTTTGAAGGAGAGAGGCTGGATGACTCATTTAGAAAGTGAATGTGTAGAGAAAGGAAGAGGTTTATATTAAAATAGTTTTAACAGCAAAGCCTGTTCCTGTAAAATTGTGAAATATTTTCTCCTGAAAACTGGACTTTATAAAGACTATATTCAGTCATTAGGTTGGAAAAAATGTCATTTGACTCACCAAATGCAATAAACCAACTAAAATTTAGTGGTGCAAGGGAGCAAGCCTTTCATTATGCTTGCTGATTCTGTGGGTGGGGATGCTTTTGCTCTTCAGTATCTGAGAATCAGCTAGAAAGACTTGAATGTCAGGAAGCAATAATCACCTGGAATTCACTTCCATATCCAGGGCCTCAGCTGGGATTATTCAAAGGTTTATTTCAGCTGAGACTCTTGATCAAGCATCTGCATATGGCTTCTCCTTTGCCTTGGGTTTCTCACACAATGGTATCTAGGTTCTGGAGCACCCGTCTCGTTCCACAAGACTCTGGAAGAAGTGACATAGCATTGGAAATTGCAGATCTAGCCTGGCCTGATAGATAGCATAGGCCTGTAATCCCAGCTTCTTGAGTGAGAGCCCAAGATAGCAGGATCCCAAATTCAAGGCCTACCTGGGTTATACAGTTATACAGACTGAGTTCAAGGCCAGCCTGGACAATTTAATGAGACTCTGTTTCAAAATAAAAAGTAAAAAAGAAAGAGCAGAGGAAAAGTGCCCATTGGTAGAGCTCTTACCTAGCAAGCTAAGGCCAGATTGAATCTTTAGTAGGCAAATAAAATATAATAAACATTGTCTTTCACACTTCCAGCACTGCATTGTTTGGGGCAGGAATGGGTTTGGCAGGATTCAAAGGAAGAGGATAAAGGCCTCTTTGTCTTGTTAGGAAGAGTAGTGAAGGATGAGGAGGACATGTCCAACCACCACAAGTGAGCTTCTACTGAAAATCCATGGGTACTTGGAAGAAGTAAGGGTAATCTTTCTTGAACTTATGATTCTCTTCTTTTTTTTTTTTTGGTTTTTCGAGGTAGGGTCTTGCTCTAGCCCAAGCTGACCTGGAATTCACTATGTAGTCTCAGGGTGGCCTTGAACTCATGGTGATCCTCCTGCCACCACACCCGGCTTCAGGAGGAAACTCTTAAGTAGAATCCATAGATAAAAAACATTGCTCCATGCTGAGTTACTACCATTTAATATCTCTTAGAAGGAAAATGACCTGAATACATTTGAGAAAAGTTTCTTCCTTTTTTCCAATTATCATGGAGCTCTGTCACAGGTTTGTGACTTTGAGATTCCAAAATTAAAGTTTCCTTTGTCACTTTATTTCACGTCCCACCTGAGCTAAATACAAAGAACTTGCATAGCTTTTCATAGTTGTGGCTTGTGTGACTTTCTCATTTGGGCTTGGGAAAGTGCTCACAGGCTTTCTGCAGCAGCTTAATCTTAAAGCAGTTAGTCTGGTAGGGGAAAGCCTCTTTTGCAAACACAGGAGAGGGGCATATAGTATCACCCAGAAAGCCTGTAAGCTGACTTGAGGGATGGCAGAGAACCTTGATGAAAGTCCTTCTGGTACTGCTATAAGGAGCTGGAGGTTTCCCACTAAAGTTGCCCGAGTTGTTGGGGAACCTTAGACAAGGGTAAAGCTTTTACATCAGTGACCAGTGAGAAAATTATGTGTTTTGGGTTTGAGTGACTTTTATTGAAAGGTCGCTGAAGGATCATTCTCAGTTTTAAAATATATTTTTATTTATTAGAGAGAGAGAGAGTGAGTATTGGTGTTCCAGAGCCTCCTGTCACTACAAATGAACTCCCAACCCATGTGCCATTCTGTGCATCTGGCTTCATGTGGGTACTGTGGAATTGAACTTGGGCCATCAGGCTTTGTAAGCAAGCACCTTTAACCACTGAGCCATCTCTCTAGCCCCCATTCTCAATTAAAAAAAATTATTTATTTGAGAGATGGGAGAGTGAGAAAGAGAGAATATGGGCATGCCAGGACCTATTGTTGCTGCAGATGAATTTCAGACGTGTGTACCACTTTATATATCTGGCTTTATGTGGGTACTGGGGAATTGAACACAGGTATGCCAGGTCCTCTTGCCACTGCAAAGGAACTCCAGATGCATACTCTACTTTGTGCATCTGGTTTTAAGTGAGTACTGGAGAATCGAACCTGGGCTTTGCAAGCAAGTGTCCTTAATTACTGAGCCATCTCCCCGTCCCCTCCTCTACTTCTTTAATATCTGTAGATGTTCATCTCAAAACATTTCCACATCTCCACCATCTGTCATCTTGGCTAAGAGATTCTCTTTCTTTTCTCTCTCTTCCTTTCTTTTTTCTTTTCTTTCAAGGCATATCAAGCTTCTAGCCCAGGTTCCAGGCTGACCTCAAACTCATTGTGATCCTCACATCAGTCTCCAGGTACTGGCCAGAGAAGTATTTCTGAAAGGCAGATCTAATGATCATGTGTGTAAAGATGTCTCTGTTGCTCTTGGAAGAAAGTTTCTACTTCTCATTTTGGCTTTGAGATCCTTCTAAAAACTGTGCTTCATGCTTTTTGTCCAGTGTCCCGTGTTCATGATGACTGTCTGGACCCCATTCCTGGAGATTAGCATTCAGGAGATCTGGGCTAAGGACTAGCACCTGGCTTGCCAGCTTCTGAGGTGGTTCTGAGTTGCTTGTTAGCATCCTCTAGGGAACTTTTACACTTGGTCTTGACAGGGTGTCACTCTAGCCCAGGCTGGCCCTGAACCCACAAACCCTCCTACCTCAGCCTCCTGAGTGCTGGAATTAAAGGAGCTGTCCCCATACCATGCCTGACCATCTTTTACACTTCTGATCTCTACACTCAGCCAGATTTGGCCTCAGTTAGTTCCCAGGCATCTCTTCTCTTTTCTCTTTACATTATTTTCCTCTCTCACTCTGTCCTTCCCATACCTGACCTTTCTCTGTCCTAGCCCTGACCTTGATACTGAAGGAGTCACTCCAAGGAGCAGAACTGGGAGACGGCTCTGGCTCTGGAATTAGTCACCCTTTGTGCACCTGTCTCCACGAGTATTTGAAGAGCCACTCTGCTATAATTTATTTTTTCCTCTCCTAACTCCACCTCCTGCTGCCCACTCTTCTAGGTGGCAGATTTGTTCAAAGTCTTTGCTTCCTCACACACTGTTTGCTCTGCTGTGTGTGCATGTGTTGTATGTGTGCACTTGCATGTGTTCTGGAATTCCATTTAAAAATGTGGCTGAGGAACTGGGCGTGGAGGCACATGATCCCTGTGAGTTGAGGCCACCCTGAGACTACATAGTGAATTCCAGGGCAGCCTGGGCTAGAGCGAGACCCTACCTCGAAAAACAAAAAAAAAAAGTGTGGCTGGGCATGGTGGCATGGTGGCAGAGGTAGGAGGATCACTGTAAATTCAAGGTCAGCCTGGGACTACTGAGTGCGTCCCAGGTAAGCCTGGGCTGGAGTGAGATACTACCACAAAACAACAACAGCAACAAGTGATACACACAGTTACAGTTGCATTCCACATGTGAACCAGTGACAGCAAGACTAGTAGATTCCTCAACTCAAGAACCATTGTGTACATTAGAACACTGGGCCAGGGGCTGGGGAGAATTCCCCAGTATCCATGTAAAACCAGATGCACAAACTGGCAGATGCATCTGTTGTTTGTTTGCAGTGGTATGCCCATTCTCTCCTGCCATGCCCATTCTCTTATCTCCCTTCCCCCTCACATAAATATGTAAAAATAAAAAATTTGTTTTTTCTTTGAGAGAAGAGTTTCATATAGTCCAAAATAGACTTGAACTTGCTATTGTAGCTGAAGCTGACCTTGAACTCCTGATCCTTTCTTCCTTTCCAGAGTGTTGGGATTACAGGCAGGTGCCACTACACCCAGCTTCAGAAACTATCTTTTTTTGTTTGTTTGTTTTTTTGAGGTAGGTCTAGATTTCCAGAAACTATCTTATGTCAATTTCTCGTCTGGTTTTCTGCATGCACTTGATTTTTGTGATGCTCTTCACCTTCTCTCTCCCTCCCCCACCATAAATTCACTGGTACATTTATGTGAAACCTAAGTCTTAATTTGCAAAGAAGTTTTGTGAAGTGATTAACAAATTCCCTTTCCTTTTTTAAGTGGTCAGTCCCAATCTAACCCTTGTTTTCTTTGGTTTGAAGTATAAATGAGAACTGTGACATGGAGCTTTTTTAGTGTCTTTATAGTAGCCAGTTCCTCACTGGATAATAGCTATTTACTTGATGACTTGCAGTTGGTAGGTTATCCCCAGGGGACTGAGAAATTCCTGTTTTGAGAAGTCCAGAAACTCTTTGGTGACTTTTTTCCTTTTCCACACTTAACCTTTACTTGTGTACTAACTAAATGCTAGGAAAGAATTAAGCCTATGTCATGCCCTAAGCCAATGCTCTGTAAAGTAGCTGGACTTCTCTCCTTGTGCCCAGGATGGTACTTGTCATTCAGTTGTGTAAATCTCTGTGTATTCTGGGATCCTGTGAAGTGGTTATTAAACCACAGGCGTAGAATTATTTGGTAGATTCTAAGTACTTTAGTTAGAACTTTTGTGGAAGCTAGACATGGTGGTGTATGTGTGTAATTGCAGTGCTCTGAGGCAGAGGCAGGAAGATCAGGAGTTTAATTTAAGGTCAGCCTTGTCTACATCTGAGAGTAACTTGAGTATTTGTTTTCATCTGTTTTATGAGGTAGGATCTCTCTCTAGCCCAGACTGACCTGGAATTCACTTTGTAGTTCCAGTCTGGCCTCGAACTCATGGGATCCTCCTACCTCTGCTTCTCAAATGCTGGGATTAAAGGTGGGAACCACCACACCCTGTGTTTGGTTTTGTGTTTGTGCTGGGGAACCGGGGGCATATTGCATGCAGCTAGGTAAGCTCTGAATGCAGAGCTACGTTCCTACCCTCTAGGCTGATTTGTAACTTGAAATCACCAGAATTGAGATAATGCAGCTGAGTGGTTTCCACTAAAACAATTACAGCAAAGCCAGCTGACAGTGGTTTTCTTTGACAGGTGGCTGGTCATCTCCTGAGGAGCATTTGGTGCTATTAATTAAACTGGGCTTGAAGGTGGCTGTGGGCGCACATGCCTTTAATCCCAGCACTCTGGAGGCAGAGGCAGGAGGATTGCTGTGAGTTGGAGGCCACTCTGAGACTACATAGTGAATTCCAGGTCAGCATGGACTAGGGCAAGATCCTACCTCAAAAAACAAAAACAAAACCTCCAAACCCTGGATTTGGAGCTGCTAAACCATGTTGTCAAAAGCCCATGTTTTCCTTGGAAATGCCACCTGCTCCTTGGCTTTAATTTAGGATACTCTGAAATTTCCAGATATCATTTCACTATTATGTAAAGAGGTAAAACAAAATTACTTATTCTTGGTGCTTTAATTTTATGGGAAAAAGTACTAGCTGGACTCTGACACAAGAAAAAGTACAGTTATTGTTTTAAAGCACAATTAATACCATTTACTACCTCTCCCTGTATCCTATTAAACCATCCATCTAGTAACAACAAAGCAAGCTAGACTAGAAATGAGTCAGTTTTGGACAACGTAATGTTTATAGTATGTGCACTTGCAAATGGAAGTGTGAGGGGCTGAGGAGATGGCCCACTGGGTAAAAGCACCTGCTGCACACACCTGATGGCCCATATCCAGCTGGACATGGTGGCCCATGTCTGTGATCTCAGCATCCCACAACAAGATGGAAGACAGAAACAGGGGAAGCCCTGGGAGGTCAGGGCTTAGCCATCCTGGAGAATGCAGTGGGGAATAAGAAACCCTGCCTCAAAAGAAGATGGAAGGCGCAGACCAACAGCTCACATACATCCTCTGACCTCCACACCTGCACTATGGCACATGAATGCCTGCACATGCGCACAGAGATATGAAAAAAGGAAAAAAGTGGAGATGCACATGTCTGACTGCAGTGCTCATGAGGACCTGATGTAAAAGCCGGCTGTGGTGGCACGCACCTGTAATCCCAGTGCTGGGGAGGCAGATATGACGATCCCTGGGGCTTGCTGCCAGTTTATCTAGTTGAGTCAGTGAATTCCAAAAGTTTGATGGCGACCACCATGACTCAGGGAACTGAGTGGAAGAGGGGGCAGAAAGATTGTAAGAGACATGGTGGGGGAGAATATCCAGAGACATTGCCCCCTCAGTAACAACATGCAAAGGGGGGTGGAACCGGGTTGACTCCTAGGCTATTCACAATCCCCTACCCCATGGACTGATCCAGACTGCCCATGGAGGAGGATATCCAACTAACTGGGGACAGGGAAGAGGGAAATAGGGGAACTGGAGACATCAACACATTATTCTCGTATTAAGTATATCTAATTATGGATAATAAAAAAAAGTCAGATGGTGAACTGGAGAAGTGGCTCAGTGGTTAAAGGCACTTGCTTGAAAGCCTGCTGGCCCAGGTTCAATTCCTGGTACCTATGTAAAGCCAGATACACAAAGTGGCTCATGCATCTGGAATTTGTTTGCAGTGGCAAGAGGCCCTGGTATATCTATTCTCTCTCTCTCTCTCTCTAAAAATAAAAATGTTTTTTTTAACAATTAGGTGGAGAGTGATGAGGATAACCTTATGTTGATCTCTGGCCTTCACGTGCACATATACACATGCATGCACACGCATGTGCCCATATACAGTCCATCACACACATGCAAAGCACAAAATATATAAGTTACAGAAGTCAAGTTAGACTTTCTAGTAACCACATTAAAGGAAGTAAAAAGAGGGCTAGGGATGAGTACAGCTGGTAGAGTGCTTGTCTTGATGCATGAGGCCCTGGGTTCAGTCACTAGCACCACATAAAGCAAGTGTGGTGGTACACACCTGTAATCCCAGCATTTGGGAGATAGAGGCAGGAGAATCAGTTCAGAATCATCCTTAACTACATGTCAAGTAAGCCAGCCTAGGCTATTGAGACTCTGTATGAATGAATGAATGATTTTCAAGCTGACCTGGAATTTACAGTGTAGACCAGGCTGGTCTTGAACTCCCAGCTATCCTCCTAACTTAACTTTTGTGTTAGGAATATAGGTGTAAGTCACCACACCTTGCTATCTTAGAATCCCCCCTTCCCCAGTAGTCCTTGAACTTCTGATTTTCCTGCCTCTACCTTCCAAGTGCTGGGAGTACAGGCATGTACCACCATGTCCAGTTTCATGAGGTTCTGGGCTTTGTGCATGTTAGGCAAGCACTCTACCAGCTGAGCCCCATCTCCAGCCTGAGAAGGCTTTTTTTAAAAATTATTATTATCCATAATTAGATATATTGAATGAACAAATAATGAGTTGATGTCCCCATTTCCCCGATTTCCCTCCTCCCTGTTCCCAATCAGCTGGGTATCCTCGTGGGTAGTCTGGATCAGTCCATGGGGTAGAGGGTTATGGATAAGAAGGCTGGTTTTAACTTGGACCCATCATGGACCTTGTAAGAAGGCTCTGATCTGATGGCTTTGGTTTCTTCCTGAAGGCTGTACATGCCCTCGTTAAAACACTTGGACAGGAGCATGCTCTCCAGCCACGCTCTTACTTCAGCTACTGTTTGTTGTGTACACGCCACTCCTCAGTTTTTGACTCTTACTCATGGCTATTTTTAGATCTTAAGACTACTTGGTCTGTATAGGCTTTCCATGACTCACTCTTTGGAAAGAGCACTCCAGGTGACTAGCTGAGCATTTCAGTGTGATATTCACGAACCTGGGGCAACTTGTACATCTGGTGTTTAGCTTCTCTTCTTTCTTACTCCAGACTTAGACTCAGAAAACAAAATGACTTTTTATTGAGTAGAGAATATAGTCTCAGCCTCACTTGCTTTCTTAAACCTGTAGTCTTGGCATTAGCTCTCTGGACATTCACAGCCTGTACCTAAGCCTTAGTACAGGTATACTTTGTATAGCCTCAAAGACCACCTGAAAGAAACAAGGCACTGCCATCTGTTGAGCATGTGTTGTGTGTCCTGTACAGAGTTGAGGGCTTTAGATAATACTATCTAAAGGGCTAGGAGAATGGCTCAGTGGCTAAAGGTGCTAGCTTGCAAAGCCTGTTGACCTGGGTTCAGTCCTCCAGCAACCATGTATAGCCTGATGCAAAATGTGGCACAAGCATCTGGCATTTGTTTACAGTGGCAAGAGACCCTGGTGGGTACACACACACACACACACACACACACACACACACACACACACACACACACAGGCGCATGCATACACAGAGAAAAATATAAATATTATCTCAGTAGCCCTGAGGAGTAGGAATGATCCCTATTTTATAGAGAAGAAAATAGAAATCTGAAACTTAAAGGAATTTTTCAACTTTACACACCAGTGTTATAATAACACATATCTGATATGTAATGGATTTTGATTTTTTTTTACGGTTTTCTTTTCTTTTTTTAAAAAATATTTTATTTATTCATTTTCAAGCAGAGAGAGAGAGAGAGAGAGAGAGAGAGAGAATACCAGGGCCACCACCTTGTGGGTCTGGCTTATGTGGGTCCTGGGGAATTGAACCCGGGGCCTTAGGCACTGGAGGCAAGTGCCTTAACCGCTGAGCCATCTCTCCAGCCCTGGATTTTGATTTTTTAAAAATTAAAAAAGATTATTTTTATGGACCAGGCATCGTGCTGCACGCTTTTAATCCTAGCATTCAAGAGGCAGTAATAGGAGGATTGATGAGAGTTCAAGGCCAGCCTGAGACTACATAGTGAATTCCAGGTCAGCCTGGGCTAGAGTGAGACCCTACCTCAAAAAAAAAAAAAAAATTATGTGTGTGTGTATATAGTGGTTTTTTTTTTTTTTTTTTTTTTTTTTTTTTTTTTTTTTTTTTTTTTTTTTTTTTTGTTTTTGAGATAGGGTCTCACTCTAGCTCAGGCTGGCCTCAAACTCACAGTGATCCTCTTACCTTAGCTTCCCAAATGCTGGGATTAAAGGCGTGTGCCATCATACCTGGCTTCTATTTTGGTATTTTAATATAGGGTCTTACTCTGTATTTAGTTCAAACTGACCTTGGATTCTCAGTCTGAGTGGTCCAGCTCCTAAGTTCTGGGATAAAGGCATGCAGTGCCATGCCTGACTTGATAATGAATTTTGTAATGGGCATCATAACTACTTTTCATCTCAGTCTTAAAGGAAGTACCTGAAATCCCAGGAGGCAGAGGCAGGAATAACAAAAAGGCCAGCCTGAGCTACATAGGAAGTTCAAGGCCAGTCTGAGATGTGTAACAAGATCCTGTCTCAGAACAGCAAGGGGCTGGGATGTAATTCAATGGTAAACACTTTCCTAGCATGTCCAAGGCCCTGTGTTTAATCTGGGGCGGGACAGAAAAGCTGTACTGTGCCAGAGGTAGGGATTATGAATGGATGTGTACTGTTCAGAACTGTGAAAACATACAAGATCTTCCCAAAGCACCTTTCATCCCTAATCATCGACCTGGCACCTGTAGTGGCTAGCAGGAGTATTTTCAGATTGGTTTTCCATTACGGATGCTTCGGTTTACAGTTGGGACCCCTGATTCCAGCAGGATGGCCCAATGGAATCAGCTACAGCAGCTGGACACACGGTACCTGGAGCAGCTCCACCAGCTGTACAGTGACAGCTTCCCCATGGAGCTTCGGCAATTCTTGGCACCCTGGATTGAAAGTCAAGATTGGTAAGTCTTTCTGGGGAAACTTCCTTTATTGTTTTGGTTTGACTTGAGAGATCCGATCTATTCTAGTTTCATGCTTTGCTAATCATCTCATCAAAAAACTTAAAATCCAGGGTCAGGGAGGATGGCTTAGTGGGTGAACATGCACATGTGTGCTTGAACACCACACATCATGTGCTCACACAAACATACACATGCACACACAAAACAAGTACAGGTTATGGAAGAAAAGTTGCGTTTTTTTTTTTTTTTTTTTTTTTTTTTTTTTTAGATAAGGTCTTATGTAGTCCAGGCCATGATGACTCTAAACTCTTGATCTGCCTGCCTTTTCACCTATCCACTTGTTAGGATCACAGGTTTGTGTGTGTGTGTGCACGCGCGCGCGCGCGCGTCTGGCCTTCAACTCCCAGAATTGTTCTTTATTGTGCTTTCTTGTAGGGCATATGCAGCCAGCAAAGAGTCCCATGCCACATTGGTGTTTCATAATCTCTTGGGTGAGATTGACCAGCAGTATAGCCGCTTCTTGCAAGAGTCCAATGTCCTCTACCAGCACAACTTGCGAAGAATCAAGCAGTTTCTCCAGGTGCCATGAGAAGTTTTAAGACACTGGGCCCACCTAGCTAGAAGTGTTAGCTTCTTTCGTGGAAGTACTTTTTCCTCCTCTGGCTAGATAATGAGAGCCTATCGTGTGCTTTCAATCAAAGGAGAAGTGATTAGCTCTTTCTCAATTCCCTGTATAAGTGGCCCCTGAGCATCATTACCGGAAACTCATTTCTCATGTCACAGTTGAAGCAATGAAGCAGTGATTGTAATGTTACTCTCTATTATGTTAGCATATTAATAACATGGGCACATGACTCTTAGTTTTAAATACTAAAGGTTTGGCCAGTAATGAGATACTCCTGAATAAACCAGCCACCTTCCTACAAAACCCAATAACATGCTGCCCAAGGAATCTGCTCCTGTTGCCACTCTTCTTTGTTCTCCCTTTTGTCTACTGATCCAGCCAGGCTCAGAGGCCCTTGCTCTGTTATTTCATGTGGGCACTAAAGAATCAGTCCATGTCTCCATAGTCTGCTACAGCTTTTCATTGTCTGTCTGTCTTGCTTACAGAGCAGATATCTTGAAAAGCCAATGGAGATCGCGCGGATTGTGGCCCGGTGCCTGTGGGAAGAGTCGCGTCTCCTCCAGACAGCGGCTACTGCAGCCCAGGTGAGACCGAGGAGAAAGAAAACATAGGTCTGGGGAAGTAGGAAGCCAGCAGCTGCTGCATAGAACAATACAATGGGAATGATTTAGTATACTAAAAAGACGGGGGAAAAAAAGATCAAAACCATAAAAATACATTGAGCAGATAGAAAATTTTTGCCTTGTATCCCACCAAAAACTCAACAAATCCAGTGGTTTAAAAGTTTCGTTTTGACAAACTATCATGGTATAGATTTTTCCAATATCATTCAAACTTTTCCTAAGTTTTGAGAAACCAGAAATGCATTCAGGTTATTTTATGACAATTCAATAATCTTCATATTAAAAATCTAAAAACTAGGGGCTGGCAAGATTGCTCAGTGGTTAAAGGTGCTTACTTGCAAAGCCTGATGGCCTGGGTCAGTTCTCTAGTGCTCATATCAAGTCAGATGCACAAAGTGGCCCATGCATCTAGAATTGGTTTGCAGTGGCAAGAGGTCCTGGCACAACCATCCTCCCTCCCTTCCGCCTTTCCTCCCTCTCTCCTTTCCTCTCTTCTGTCTTGCAAATAAATATTTTATAAGAATCTAAAAAACACAGTACAAGAAAATGGTTAAGAACTTTTCATCCACATCCTCCACCAAAGCACAGATGGTTCAGCTTTCGGACTTTTATCATTAGTGTTTCATTTAATTAGTAAGTTAAGGAAAAACCACATATACACATATTAGATTATAAAATCCACATTTAGCATGATATTGCTTGCTTTTAATCCTAGGTATTTGGGAGAATGAGGCAGGAAGATTGCTTGAGCTCATGAGTTTGAGACCAACGTAGGCGATACAGATACTGCTTCAAAACAAATAAAATCCAACATCAATTCCAGATTAAACCAAACAATACAGATTTTTTTTAATGTTAGGGTTTAGAGATTAGAGTCTTACTATTAGCTCAGTCTTGCCTGGAACTCAAAATTTAAGAATGATTTCAGTTCATTAGGCAGGTGGTGAGAAATGGTGGGGAAGGTTCAGCATCTGGCTGGCTGGGGAAGATAAGGTACTTTAGGGCTCATGAAGGTATTTTTTTCACATTTTCACAACTGAGCCTTGGAGAGTGGTTTAATGCAAGGGACCAAACTGCCTTGATTTGAATCCCACAGCGTTTCCTTCCACTTGCTGAAGAAAACTATATCCTCTCTCTTCCTCCAGTGGGAATGAAATTAGTACCAACATCATATAATGAAATTAAAATGTGTAAAATGACTGGATTAGTACCTGAAACCTAAGTGTGAAATAAGTGTGAACTGCTTGCCACCTTCCCCACTACTGTGAAAACTGGGAACTGCTAAGTAATTTAAGCTGACAGTATTCCCTTTATGATAATACCCACTGTTTGTTAGGCTGCAAACAGGCACATGCCTATTTATGCTCACCAGGGTTTCATCCCTTGGGGGAGTTATTTTTTCCATGAAACTAAATAGGCATTGACATCTGCTGTCATTGATTGTTTTGAATTTATTGATTTTTTTTGTGTGTGTGTGTGTGGTGCTGGGGATTGACCCTGGGCCTCACGCACATAAGGTGTTTTACCACTGAACTATATCCCCAGCTCTTTCTGGATGTTTTAGATATACCCATGAGTTGCTTGAAGGCTGAGACAGTGGCTTAGTTATAAACATGTGGACTCCTGGGCTTTAGAGTATGACCTATCAGTAAAAGGCCAATGGCACAGACACAATTCCATAAGGGTTTTTGGACCCCCACCCATAGTGCTGCTGTCTCTGTCTCACAGCAGCCATGGCGTTGCTTGCCAAGCAGGAAAGGTAAGTAAAGGTGGGATGGACACCAGACAGGTATTTCTATAGCCATGTCGCATGTGCTCACATGTGTGTTGATTGGATTTTTGGCAGCAAGGGGGCCAGGCTAACCATCCTACAGCCGCAGTGGTGACAGAAAAACAGCAGATGCTGGAACAGCACCTTCAGGACGTTAGAAAACGTGTTCAGGTGAAGTGAACTCTCTTGGGGTACCTTGGCTCAGGGGTGTTACATGTGGGTCTTACATGCCCATTTTCATTCTTCTCGAAACTGTCTTTTTCCTTCTCCTCAAGGAAACCTTTTCACTTCTGTTTTTGGTTTGTTTATTTTAACAGGATCTGGAACAGAAAATGAAAGTGGTAGAGAACCTCCAGGATGACTTTGATTTCAACTATAAAACCCTCAAGAGTCAAGGAGGCAAGTGAATATTAGAGACATTAAAATTTCCCATAGAAAGGGACTCTTTGTTGAGTTTAAGAACTTTTTGTTGTTGTTGTTGGCTTTTGCTTTTTTCAAGGTAGGGTCTCACTCTAGCCCAGGCTGACCTGGAATTCACTCTAGTGTCAGGCTGGCCTCGAACTCACAGCAATTCTACCTCTGCTTCCCAAGTGTTGGGATTAAAGGAGTGTGCCACCATGATCAGCTTTTTTTTTTTTTTTTTTGAAGCAAGGTCTCACTCTAGCCTACTCAGTCTATAGCTCAGCCTAGGCTCAAACTCACACCTTCTTCAGCCTCCTGGGTGTTGGGATTAAAGACATTTGTTTTGACTGTGTTTAGACTTCATAGTTGGGGGTGGGAGTTGCAGAGGCTTCTAGTACTTGAGTCTTCTATTTGCTGTTGATTTGTTTTTGAGAATGTATTTCACTATACAGCCCAGGCTGGCCTACCTGCCATCCTCTGCCTCAGCCTCTCCAGGAGCAGTCTACCACATGAGGCTCTGCAGGTATTCCCGGTGGTCAGGGGGTCTCTCCTTCCTCACAGACATGCAGGATCTCAATGGAAACAACCAGTCTGTGACCAGGCAGAAGATGCAGCAGCTGGAGCAGATGCTTACAGCTCTGGACCAGATGAGGAGAGTAAGTGCCTCCGACAGCTTCCCCAGTGTCACACGCCTGCCTGTCCTGGGACAATGTGATTGGTTTCTGATTAAGTTCCTCCTCTGAAAACCACTAAAGAATGTGGTTAGACATGGTCTGTGGAAATGTTTTCTGACTTTGTTTTGGTTTTCATTCAGAGCATTGTGAGTGAGCTGGCAGGGCTCTTGTCCGCCATGGAGTACGTACAGAAAACACTCACTGATGAAGAGCTGGCTGACTGGAAGAGGCGGCAACAGATCGCGTGCATTGGAGGCCCTCCCAACATCTGCCTAGATCGCCTGGAAAACTGGTAAGAGTTGGAAGAAAAGCTTTTCCTTCTATAAAAATGGGTCATGATCCAGGCCCACAGTTAGTAATCACATTCTTTTTAAAAATATTTATTTATTTATTTGAGAGAGACAGAGAAAGAGGCAGACAGAGCGAGTATAGGTATGCCAGGGCCTCCTGCCACTGCAGAGGCCCAAGAATGAATATGACACTTGACAATGAGTGGAGACCCAGATCTGTAGATCATGGCACTGAGTATTTAGGACAAGCCTTCAGGAGAATACTTCACTGATCCTGGGTGTTGTTAATTTACTGAAAGCCATTTGTAATATTTCCTTGTCAGGGAACCAAAAAGTGTAAGTTCTGGGAATGAGAGGATGGAAGTGCACCTTCTCTCTTTGATATCTTTTACCCTTTATTAAACTAGTGCTAGACCATCAAAGACTCTAAGGCCTGGAGAGATGGCTCAGCAGTTAAAGACTCTAATAGTCTGTTCTTGGAGACAGATTTAATCAGCATTGCCTCCCTCTCTGTTTACTTTTTCGGTACATGTTACCAATACTTTGCCACATCATGTCATATCCTTTGATCCAATGAAGATGGACATTGAAAAGGCTTATGAGGATCATGAGGGTCAAACCCTTCTCTTTGTACAAGGGGACATTAAGGACCACCATAGTGAAGGGGTCTTTCCACTCATGCACAGAGCAGATGGCCCAGTCTTTGTGAGCTGTCCAATCTCTTTTCTAGTTTGACATTTTACTACATAGACAATTAGGATGAGGAAAGTGAGTCCAAATTCCATATTTCATATTCTACATATCTGGGCTTGAATGCATTCACTTTCCATTAACTCCATTAATGCTTCCTAATGGCATAAATTTTAATACTTCTTCCTTTATATCCAGCCCTCTCTTTGAAAATGTTTTCCTTTTTTTTCTTAATGCCATTGGACTGTTTA
Source organism: Zapus hudsonius (assembly GCA_004024765.1). Taxonomy (NCBI): domain Eukaryota; kingdom Metazoa; phylum Chordata; class Mammalia; order Rodentia; family Dipodidae; genus Zapus; species Zapus hudsonius. Next base: position 17,222 of record PVHP010012354.1, read on the forward strand.
CTTCAAATGATTGAAATGATCTATTTATGTTTTTTGTTTATTTCAAATTAGGGTCTCACTATAGCTCAGGCTGACCTGGAACTCATTTGGTAGTTCCAGGCTGGCCTTGAATTCACAGTGATCCTACCTCTGCCTCCGGGTACTGGGATTAAAAGTGTATGTGAAAAAAAAAAAAAAAAAAGTGTATGTGAAGCCGGGCGTGGTGGTGCACGCCTTTAATCCCAGCACTTGGGAGGCAGAGGTAGGAGGATTGCCGTGACTTTGAGGCCAGCCTGAGACTACAGAATGAATTCCAGGTCAGCTTGGACTAGAGCGAGACCCTACCTCGAAAAAACAAAACAAAAAAAAAGTGTATGTGAAATGATCACTCTTTAAAAATATTTTTATTTATTTTTAAGGAGAGATACAGAGACAAAGAGACTGTGGTCGCACTAGGGCCTCTAGTCACTGCAAATGAACTTCAGATGCATGTACCACTTTGTGTATCTGGCTTTATCTGGGTACTGGAGAATTGAACCCAGAGGCCAGTAGGCTTTGCAAGCAAGCTCATTTAGCCACTGAGCCATCTTCCCAGCCCCAAAATATTTTTATGCTTTGCATATTTTCTCACAATAAATAAAAATTTCTTGGGCTGGAGTGATGGCTCAGCGGTTAAGGCACTTGCCTCCAGTGCCTAAGGCCCCGGGTTCAATTCCCCAGGTCCCACGTAAGCCAGACCCACAAGGTAGTGGCCCTGGTGCGCTCTCTCTCTCTCTCTCTCTCTCTCTCTCTCTCTCTCTGCTTGAAAATGAATAAATAAAATTTAAAAAAAATTTCTTTTGTTACTTAAGAAGCTATGTATGTATGTATTTATTTTTGAGACAGTGTCTCACCAAGAGCCCAGACTGGCCTTGAATTCACTGTGTGCAATCCAGGCTCTAGGTCTTTTTGCTTAGCCTCCTGGGATTACAGGTGCATACCACTACGCCCAGCTAGTTAGTAGCATTTATACTGAAGGTATTCCTTCCTTTTCCCATTTAGCCTGTGTACACTCACTTAGGTAACTGAGAACTTTCTTATATTGCAGGATAACCTCATTGGCAGAATCTCAACTTCAGACTCGCCAACAAATTAAGAAACTGGAGGAGTTGCAGCAGAAAGTTTCCTACAAAGGGGACCCCATCGTCCAGCACCGGCCGATGCTGGAGGAGAGGATCGTGGAATTGTTTAGAAACTTGATGAAAAGGTGACCTGGTGTCTTTCTCCTTCCTTCATTTAAAAAAAAAAAAAAAGCCGTGCCTGGTGGTGCACACCTTTAATCCTAGCACTCGGGAGGCAGAGGTAGGAGGATCGCCGTGAGTTCGAGGCCACCCTGAGACTACAGAGTGAATTCCAGGTCAGCCTGGACTAGATCGAGACCCTACCCTGAAAAAACAAAAAAAAATTCATATTCTGAAGTAAGAGATTGGCTGACTCTAGAACAGGACAAAGAACAGTTGTCACACATATGACATGCTGTCCTTCCTTTTTCTTTCAGTGCCTTTGTGGTCGAACGGCAGCCCTGCATGCCCATGCACCCTGACCGGCCCTTGGTCATCAAGACCGGTGTCCAGTTTACCACAAAAGTCAGGTGGGTCCTGGCACTTACAAACCACGTGGAGTCCCACCTTGTGTGGGACACATGGGATCAGAGCAGAGCAGACAGGGTGGCCATGGTTGGCCTTTATTATTATTATTTTAAAGGGAAGAAGCATTTATTTTTGTCCACAGTTTGAAGGATACAGGTATCATAGAGGGGAGTGGTGGCTGTGGCCATGGGTGGAGGGTGAGGTAGCTGGTTACATCACATCAGCGGTCAGGAAGCCTTTCTTTGGTTTTTGAGATGGTGTCTTGCTGTGCTGCCCAGGCTGGTCTTAAACCAGTGTGGGTGGATTGCTCCTTCACCTTAGCTTCTGAGTGGCCAGAACCATAGCCATGTGCCTCCATGCAGGCTTGTTCTTTCTAACATGATATCAACCTGCTCTTTGATTCTTGTGTTGAAAATGAAAGAACTGTAGTCTTTGGAGGCTTTCTGGAAGTCTTGTGATTAAAGGCCTAGACAAGTAGGCCATAGCTGCTTCTTCCCTCTAAAAGGGCAAAATAATATCATATATGTTCAGTTCTACTCTCCTGGAGGATCTTAAGGGGAAGAGTAAGACTTAGTGATAGCTGAGAGCCCCCAGGAAGTGAGGGATGGGCCTGCAGCATGAGGCTTTCCTCCTCAACTCAAGTCAGAACAAGTATGGAGGTTATTTCCTCTGGGCTATGAAATTTCCTTCCTCAGAAGCTTAGTATAGTATTAGGTTTCAAATTTAATAGAAAGAATATCAGCCTCAGTGTGTTCTTGAGTACTTTTTTATTTATTTATCTTTATACATATATAATATATTTTGATCACAGTCCCTCCCATTACCTTCTCTTGGCCCTATTCCTTGAGCCCCTCCACTGGCCTTTCTTCCCATCCTAGCCCCTCTTCACCTTGGCTATCTTAATATTTATCGTCTTTTTTGCAAATGTCTCATAATTTATCCAAGTTCATAGTTGTTAGGCTTTTTTTCAGTACCTTTTGGCTCAAAGGGACAGTGCTCAGCTTAAGATCAAAGATGACCCTGAGTAGAGGAGGAATTGTAATTTAATCACCTCCTTAGGAGTGAGGTATTGAGTTTTACATTTTGTAGGCTAGAGATCATGGGCAGGGAGAGCCTACTAACTTTTAAACTAGATTTTTTTTTTTAATTAAATAGGTTGTTGGTCAAATTTCCTGAATTGAATTATCAGCTTAAAATTAAAGTGTGCATTGACAAGTGAGTATTCCTAAAAGTTTTGTCTTTTTTCAAATGAGGGATGGAAAAAATGAGGAAGTTTGGCAGACATTTGACCTTAGAGACCCATTTCTACGTAGAGACCTTTTTTTTTTGTTGTTGTTGTTCAATTTTTAAAATTTTTTTATTATTATCCATAATTAGATACACTTAATAAGGGATTAATGTGTTGATGTCTCCCATTCCCCTATTTCCCTCTTCCCTGTCCCCGGTCAGTTGGATTTCTTCCTCCGTGGGTAGTCTGGATCAGTCCATGGGGTAGGGGGTTATGAATAGCCTAGGAGTCAACCCAGTTCCACCCCCTTTGCATGTTGTTACTGAGGTTGGCAATGTCTCTGGATATTCTCCCCCACCATGTCTCTTACAATCTTTCCGCCCCCTCTTCTGTCCAGTTCCCTGAGTCATGGTGGGTGAGTATTAAAGTTGCTTTGTTGTTGAGGCCTTAGGAACCTCTGTACTTCTGCTTGAGGTTGTGTTTAAAATCGTTGGTGTCTGTTTCGCTGGTTCGTCATGGGTTGACCCGTTGGCTGTGGTTATAGGTATCTTGCTTATCCCATCACTGCCTGTGGGGTTCCACGTGGATCCTCCACGGTAGGTCTGGGGTGGCGCATCTCTTGCTAGGAAGACAGCTATCGGCTGTCATTGGTAGGGTTGGAAGAGCCACTGCTCTCTCGGAGCCTTCTGAAAAATACAAACTGAATCTCCATCGGAGAGTGAGATCAGTATAGGTTAATTGAGATACACTTCCTGAGTTGGCTATCACTTGTATAGTGAATTTCTCTTTGAGGTCCCAAGACCTTTGTTTTGTGAAGAAATGTTTTCAAAAGCCTTACAGAGGCCTTGTCAGTCTGGTTCAGGCATATTACATAAAAAAGGCCTAGGGTCAGACATGGTGACTCACACCTTTAATCCCAGCACTCAGAGAGAGGCAGTGGTAGGAAGATGGCTGTGAGTTCATAACCAGCCTGGGACTACAGAGTGAGTTCCAGGTCAGCCTGGGCGAGGATGAGACCCTACCTTAACAAAAAAAGGCTTGGTGGTATAGCTCAGTGATAGAGTACTTGACCTAGCATACATTAAACCCACAGTATTGAAAAATAATTAACTAGTACTCTCCATGTCTCCGTTTAAAAAGTAAGGAAAGGTAGTAAGCTAACAGATATGTATATAGTTTGTTTGGCCTAGAGCTTACCAGTTAGGCTGGGCTGATTGGCCAATGAGCTCCAGGAATACACCTGACTCCAACAGGCATGCACCACTGTGCTCTGCATTTATATGGATTCTGAGGACCAGATTCATGTTCTCATACTTACAAGATAAGGACTTTAAGTAAAAATAATAATTGGGAAGGCAGGCGTGGTGGCGCACGCCTTTAATCCCAGCACTTGGGAGGCAGAGGTAGGAGGATCACTATGAGTTTGAGGCTAGCCTGTGACTACCTAGTGAATTCCAGGCCAACCTGGGCTAGAGGGAAGCTGTACCTCAAAAAAACAAAAAAGAAAGAGAGCAAGAAAAGAAAGAAAGGAAGGGAAGGGAAGGAAGGATAAACTTGGCCATGTTAGTCATCTTTAAGTGCACAGTTCAGTAGCATTGAGGACATTCACATTATTGTGCAACAGGTCTCCGGAACCTTTTCATCTTGCAAAACTTAAACTCTGTACTAAAGGGACAACCACTCCTCTTTTCCTTTAATCTCTTAAAGCCACCCTTTGCTTTCCAAACTTTTTAAAAATAAGTAAAAACAGGGCTGGAGCAATGGTTCAGTGGTTAAGGCTCTTGCCTGCAAAGCTTAACAACCTGGGTTCAGTTTCCTAGTACCCACATAAAGCACAAAGTGGCACATGCATCTGGAGTTTGTTTGCAGTGCTGGAAGCCCTGGCACGCCCATTCTCTTTCTCTCTGCCTATCTCTCTTCTTGTCTCTCTGCTTGTAAATAAATAAAAACATTTAAAAAAAAATCAAGAGCAAGCCAGGCGTGGTGGTGCACGCCTTTAATCCCAGCACTCGGGAGGCAGAGGTAGGAGGATTGCTGTGAGTTCAAGGCCACCCTGAGACTACATAGTGAATTCCGGGTCAGCCTGGACTACAGCGAAACCCTACCTCGAAAAACCAAAAAAAATAAAATAAAATAAAAAATCAAGAGTATATTAAAAAAAAAAAGTAAAAATAATACTACTCTGCCAGATATTAAAATGTAGCCCAGAGTTCCCATTACTAAATTAGTGTGTTAACAGGACAAGAATAAGCAAGAAGGAAAAAAAACTGAAGTCCCAAACTAGACCTCATGTTTAAATAGGGAGTTAATATATATCTTACAACGGTAGCATATCAGTGAGGAAATAGCAGGTTACTCAGTAACTGATTGTGGGACAATTTGACATTGGGGATTTGATTGGGAAGTTAGAATATTACTTTTATGAACCATCAGAAGAAATCCGAGGTAGATTTATGTGTTATTAAGGGAATCTGCAGAACATGGGTGAACAAAACAGTGAAACCATGCAGCCACTTTGAAAGAATGTCTGGCCGTTTCCTACAAAATTTAACCAACCCTGTGACACAGTCATTTCATCTCTAGGGATCAACCTAAGAGAAATGGAGATGTGTGTACAAATGTCCATTACCAGGTGAATCAATAAACTATTGGTAAACTATCCATATAACAGAATACTGCACATCGACAAAGGGAATAGATTGTTGATAGTTGAAGCACATGGAACTCATCCTACTGAAAGAAATCAGACCCCCCCAAAAGTACATATTTTGTGTTTCCATATAAATATATATATGTATTTTATTTTTTGGTTTTTTGAGGTAGGGTCTTGCTCTAGTCCAGGCTGACCTGGAATTCACTATGTTCTCTTAGGGTGGCCTTGAACTCACGGCAGTCCTCCTTCCTCTGCCTCCAGAGTCCTGGTATTAAAGGCGTGCGCCACCACGCCCAGCTCTACGTATTTTCTTTTTTGAGGTAGGATCTCATTCTAGCTCAGGCTGATCTGGAACTCACTCTGTAGTCCCAGGCTGGCCTCAAACTCATAGCGGTCTCTCTCTCTCTCTCTCTCTCTCTCTCTCTCTCACATAGCAGCAGAGAAGAGCTTTTAAAACAGTATTCAGGGGCTGGGGAGATGGCTCAGCTATTAAAAGTGCTTGCTTGCAAAGCCTGATGACCCAGGTTCAATTCCTCAGTACCCATAAAGCCAGATGTACAGTTGAAGCAGCAAGAGGCCCTAGAGTGCTCATACTCTCTTGCAAATAAATAAAATGGAAAACAGTACTCAAAAAAGACAAAGACTGAGACACACAGCAGCATAAACAGTGCGTATTCAAGAGCAGGTAGAATGACCATGCTAGGGGTGGCACCTGCAGCCACTTCACAGGTGACAGCACATCTTTATAGAAAACCTAGTGTAACTGGAAATGCAGAGTTGAGACAAGTTCCTGCCATTAGTGAGATCAGTGACTCACAGTTGTCTTGAAGGGACCAGGATCTTCTGTCTCTTCTCTGTTATCATAATTCTCACCTGCACGCCAGGGTTTTTCCGGGATGCCACTTGGCTGCTGGTAACAAGGCCATATGCCTTCTCACTCACATTAGGTGAAGCCGTGGAATATAAGAGCAGCTAAGCTCTGTTTGATGGCTCACGCTTGTAGTCTCAGCATGTAGGAGGTGGAGGTATTGGTTGCTGTGAGTCTGTGGCCAGCCTACAGAGTGAGTTCCATCCAGGCCAGTCTGGGCTAGAATAAGACTCTGCCTCAAAAATAAAAATAAAGAAGCCGGGCGTGGTGGTGCACACCTTTAATCCCAGCACTCGGCAAGCAGAGGTAGGAGGATTGCCGTGAGTTCAAGGCCACCCTGAGACTACATAGTGAATTCCAGGTCAGCCTGGACTAGAGCGAGACCCTACCTCGGGAAAAAAAAAAAAACAGCTTAGGATAGAATTCCCTCCCTTTGTTCTGATTGCTACAAAGCAGATTGTGTCCTCACCCAGACCTGCTCTGTGGAATGGAGGTGGGGATGGACCCTGTCGTCCTATGTCTGAGCACAACGGAGGCTCTGTTAGGAAGATGCTCTGGGGTAGGCATCCAACAGTGGCTACTACTTATGCATGTACAAGATGGATTTGGGGTGTGTGTGTGTGCGCGCGCGCGCGTGTGTGTGCATGTGCACAGGGCCTTGTGGAGGCCAGAAGAAGCTTTTGGGTGTCCTCAGTCACTCTTCTCCCTGAGACACAGACTTACTGAACCTGATGCTCCTAGTTTTTTGTTAAACTGGCTTATCAGGGAGCCCTCTTCCGGTCTCTGTCTCCCTTACCTCTGAGGTTAGATACCTGCTGGGAATTGCACTCTGGTACCGTGTTTCTGCAGCAAGCACCCACTGCCCATCTCCTCAGTCTGCATGCACAAGGTTTCATGTTTCACACAAAAATGTAACTGAGGAAGTTTGAAGAATTCCGAGGAGCACTGGGGTTTTTCCATCAGAGGAAGTAACAGGTAGTCTGAAAAGGTCTTTGAAGGCATGCGGTCCTGTTTTATAACCTCCACCTGTGATCTTACAGAGACTCCGGGGATGTCGCCGCTCTCAGAGGGTAAGTTCAGCTTTCATCTATTCTGTTTAATCCCTCTTGACCCTCTGGCTGCTCCGCTAGCCACATGCTTGGTTCTCTCCTGTGATTCAGATCCCGGAAGTTTAACATTCTGGGCACAAACACGAAAGTGATGAACATGGAAGAGTCCAACAATGGCAGCCTCTCAGCGGAGTTCAAGCACTTGGTAGGTGGGAGGAGCTTGCACACAGGGCATGGGGCCAGGGGAGGGTTTGGGACAGCCTCATATGACACATGGCTTTTTTTCTTTCCTTGTAGACGCTGAGGGAGCAAAGGTGTGGGAATGGGGGCCGGGCCAACTGTGATGTAAGTTCCATTGGGGATGAAGACCAACTGGGAGGGTTTTCTTTGAGGGAGAGAAAGAGCCCTCTTAGGAGCCCAGAATTAGAGACCTCAACTTGTTGTTTCAGCTGTTGGCATTCAAACCAAGTGACTGGGCCAGCATGACATGTGCCAGAAGTCTCGGATGCCACAGAGATCTGTGGCTTGGAGCAGTTCCCTGAGAGTCGGGGAGCTGGCTCCCTGTTCAGAAGTGGAAATTCCCTTGCTGAGTTGTTACCCACACCCATTTGGTAGAAAAGAAGTTTCCACCTTGCGTGGGACTTCCCAAAGTCCCCTGTTATCATCTGCCAGCTGACTCCATTTTCAGTGTCTTATTTTCTTCATAGAGATGGGATAGAGCATAGAAAGATAACAAGTCTGAATTAAACTTAAAAAAACAAAACACCCACCACTCAGGAGCTGAAGTAAGAGGGTCATAAGTGTGAGGTCATCAGCATGTGTGCTTACATATGTGCACACAGAGAAGAATTGGGATCACATTTTGGGGGAAGAATTCATTAATAACTTGTCCTAGGTTGATCTATACTACTGGTTAAAAGAAAAGATTGTTAGGTCCCTTTAGAAAACAACTTGGGTGGTGGGGAGATAGCTCTGCTCCCTGGTTAAGGCACTTGCCTAAAAAGTCTTAAGGACCCGGTTCTGTTCCCCAGTACTTACATAAAGCCAGATGCACAAAGTGTTACATGAATCTGGAGTTCATTTGCAGTAGTAAGAAGCCCTGGTGCACCCTCCCTCCCTCCTTCCCTTCTTCCCTTCCCCCTCTTTCCTTGTAAATAAATAAATTAAAAACAATTTGGCATCATATAAATGAACATGGCTCATAAGCCAGCAGTGTCAGTCCCAGGATTTTACAATAAAGAAATCTTCCCAGAGGTGTACCAGGAGCCGGTCCCCAAATCACAGCAACCAGGTCACAGCCCTGAACACAACCGAATGCCCATCAGTGTTGCAGTGGAGAGGTGGGTTGTGGTGGAGCATGCTTGGAATGTTGAATCCACTGCACTGCACACAGCCACAGATCCGTTTCCCAAGTGAAGTGAGTGGCAAGAGAATGGCACGGACGGTGGGATTCCATGGGTTTGACATCCCTCACGCCAGTGTGCATGTTTGGAGAAACAAATATGCAAATGCTAGGAAGTGAAACAGTCAAAAGATAAGACAGGGGGAGGGGAGGGCAGTGGGGAATTGGGGATAACAACTCATTGTTTGCCCACTAAATGTTGTAACTCATTATGGACAATAAATTTAAAAAAAAAAGTAAAATAAAATAATTAAAAAAAAAAGATAAGACAGTAAGGGAAGGGAAAAGGTTGGGGATGAGAAAAGGCACCCATAGAATTTCAATAGTAATTTGTCCTTAAATTGGGTGGTGCCACTAGAGGTGTACCTCAGTGGTAGAGTGGGCTTCATGCGTGTGTGTGGTCCTGAGTTTGGTCCCCGCATGGATATGGACAAGAAAGAGGGAGGGAAAGGACAGAGGCAAGAAGCCTCTGTCAGTTTTTTTTTTTTTAAATTCGTTTATTTGAGTGAGAGACAGAAAGAGAAAGAGAGAATGGGCATGCTAGGGCCTTCTGCCACTATAAATGAATGCCAGACAGACGCATGCACCACCTTGCACATTTTTTTTTATGTGAGTACTGGGGAATTGAACCCAGGCCGTCATGCTTTGCAAGCAAGTGCCTTTAACCACTGAGCCATCTCCAGCCCCCAAATCAGTTTAAGCAAATAAACTGGGTCGTGTCTTCATTGTTCTGTTATTCTCTGTGCTTTACATACTTCACAAATAACCTCTCAGATCTATCTGATATTACAATGAACACTGAGTAAAAAATGATCAGGCCTGAGGATTATGGCACCAGAGGGGCTTTGTGTTGAAGAGCACGTGATCAGAGTTAGGTCCCATAGCCACCTCCTTAGTGTAGTGAGGCTGTGGCATGTCACTTTCCCTGAGTGCCACTGTGAGGACTAAGTGCTGTTCTCAGAGGAAATGTCCTCATTCTCGTAGGCCTCCTTGATTGTGACGGAGGAGCTGCACCTCATCACCTTTGAAACGGAAGTATACCACCAAGGCCTTAAGATCGACCTAGAGGTGAGAGCTGCAGAGCCCAGTGCCCTGCCTGCATGGGCCATAGGACAGAAATGTCTAGTGGGATTTTTACTAGAGAAGGTGGGGTACTGTATTTTTCTCTGAAAAAAAAAATTCTTGATATCCTGTCTGAATAAAGTGTTGCTTGAGTAATTGATAAGAAAATCTATATTTTAGAGCTGGGCAGCATGGTGGTGTGAGTTTGAGGTCACCCTGAGACTACATAGTAAATTCCAGGTCAGCCTGGGCTAGAGCAAGACCCTATCTTGAACCCCCCCCAAAAAAAATCAATACATAAAAATTTTTTTGAAGCAGGCTGACCTGTAACTCACTCTGTAGTCCAGGCTAGTCTTGAGCTTATGGCGATCCTCCTGCCTCAGCCTCCTGAGTGCTAGAATTAAAGGTGTGTGCCACCATGCCTGCCTATTTTTAATGTTTTTATACATATAAATATTTTCATAAAGTTTGGGCAAAAGTCTTAGCAGCCACTCGCCATGAAGAAAATCATGGCACATTGTTTTCCTGGCCTTCTTTCTCCATATTTCAATTAAGACTGCCATGGAAAAGCAGGTGTCCTGGACCTCAGCCCATGGGGGATGCAGATTCTGAGTCTCATTCATGAGGGTCTGTGGCCAGGAGTCTGGCTGGGAGCCATGTCGATGTTCTAAGTCCGTGGTTGTGTTCAGACAGCAGCGCAGCAGAGTCTGAGGCCCAGTTCTCCATTCTCTCCCCTTGGGTGTTGAGCTGCTAGAGTTGGTAGCAGGGCTGGTTGCAGCACAGCTTGAGAGATCTAGGTGAAGGGATTTTTGGAGTTGTGAAAGTCCGGCTCTCCTTCACTTATTCCCCCAAACTCTGCAGACCCACTCCTTGCCAGTTGTGGTGATCTCCAACATCTGCCAGATGCCAAATGCCTGGGCATCGATCCTGTGGTATAATATGCTGACCAACAACCCCAAGGTAAGTGCCCCATCCTCTCGGAAATCCCCAAACCTGTTTCTCCTTTGGATTCCCAGAACCAGGTGCAGGGAGGGCATCAGCTTCCTCTCACCTGAGAGAGCCAATGCGTTCTTTCCCCTAGAATGTAAACTTCTTCACCAAGCCCCCGATTGGAACCTGGGATCAAGTGGCCGAGGTGCTGAGCTGGCAGTTCTCCTCCACCACAAAGCGAGGGCTGAGCATCGAGCAGCTGACCACGCTGGCAGAGAAACTCTTAGGTCTGCATCTCCCCTCTGCCTGCCTGCCCTCCTCAAACAAGGGGCTGCCTGAGTCAGGCAGCGTTTCCTAGCATCTATCTGTCTGGAACTTGGCAGCCTGCCAGTACCAGGTCAGGGAGCTAGGATGCAGAGGGGGAGTTTGCATCTTGGTGGTCTTTTCAGTGAGGGGAGACAGGCTTCTCTTCTCTTGGTTGCCTTCCGGGATGCGACTCCGTCTAACCTGAGAGGGTATTTTAAGTGCATTAATTGGCATTCTTTGTCCATTTAAGAAAACCTAGACCAGTTTTAATTTTTTTTCTTCCCTTACTAGGCTCACAGACCTCCATCACTGTCCTTCCCATGGGGTGGGGAAGGGAGCAAACAGGGCTGGGAGATGGCTCAGCAGTTAAAGGCACTTGCTTACAAAGTCTGATGGTCTGGGTTCAATTCCATACCCATATAAAGCCAGATGTTTGCAGTGACAAGATATCCTCCTGGTTCACCTTTTTTTTTTCTCTCTCTTGCAAATAAATAATTTAAAAGTTTGTAAAAAAAAAAAAACTGGTCTGAAAGTAGCTTTACTTTCTTTAACCCCAGCTGTCAGCTTGTTGGTGTGTGCTGCAGGTCCCCACAAGGCCAGGAAGAAAAGGGCTCCATAGTCAACTACCAGCTCTGCTGGGCTAAACAAGAAGGGGGGTGATGGGGATGGGTGGGAGGTGTGCACATATACATACAACTCTGGCACTCTGCAGTTACATGAAACAAAAGCAAACAGGACACATGTATGTTCATTCTGTTTTGAATTTTAAAATAAGATCTTAAATCAAGACTGAAATGTTTCTACTTTGTTCTTTTTCTTCAGGACCTGGTGTGAACTACTCTGGGTGTCAGATCACGTGGGCTAAATTTTGCAAAGTAAGTGATCTTGCTGAGTCCTTGTGGTTGGGAGTGCTCACCTACAAGGTGGTCATGGAGGGTGTGAAGTGCTAAAAGCCCTAGAGCCTTCCTACCGAGGACCTGCCTGCCTGAGGGTGTGGGTAGCACACCAGCCCCAGAAAAGAAAAGGCTGTTATGTGGTGGACTTGGTTTTCCTATTATTTGTTTTTCCAGGAAAACATGGCTGGCAAGGGCTTCTCCTTTTGGGTCTGGCTGGACAATATCATTGACCTGGTGAAAAAGTACATCCTGGCCCTTTGGAATGAAGGGTAGGTTGTGGTCCAGAGTTAGCCTAATATGACTAAGCCGGTGGCAGGGACACCTTCTGAGCACAGTCCTGGCCCTCTCTGGTCGCAGGTACATCATGGGCTTCATCAGCAAGGAGCGGGAGCGGGCCATCCTGAGCACCAAGCCCCCAGGCACCTTCCTGCTGAGATTCAGCGAAAGCAGCAAAGAAGGAGGGGTCACTTTCACTTGGGTGGAGAAGGACATCAGTGGTAAGCCTGCCCGCTTGCCCCACCTGGCGGCCATTGCTGCCACTGCCCCTGGTAATCTCCTAGACACCACTGCCCTCTAGAGGGCAAAGGGCCCAGGCCACCCCAGCCCCCCTCACCCCCCCTTCTGACTTGCAGACAATTGGGTGACTTCTCTAAGTTCTCAGCTGGAGGGTCAGTTTTCTTCATCTCCTTTCTTATCTGCTCTGTTAGTGCATCTTAGACAAATGTGTCACCTTTGACCCCGCTGGGATATCAGAAATAAAAAAGGCAGCCTGGCTATTTCCAGAATGCCATGCTGTTGGGCTGAGTATTAAGTACTGCTTTGACATCCCATTTCCCCACCAAGGAAGAGGCACTGGGCACTTTTCTTTGAGATTACCTGGCTATAGGTTGTCCTTCCTTCTTATGTCCCATGACAGGCAAGACCCAGATCCAGTCAGTGGAACCATATACCAAGCAGCAGCTGAACAACATGTCATTTGCTGAAATCATCATGGGGTATAAGATCATGGATGCCACCAACATCTTGGTGTCTCCACTGGTTTATCTCTACCCTGACATTCCTAAGGAGGAGGCTTTTGGAAAGTATTGTCGGCCGGAGAGCCAGGAACACCCCGAAGCTGACCCAGGTAGTTGTTGATTTTCCACTGTCCTGGCGCTTGATTCTTGGGGGAAGTTGGAAGCGTCAGGATCTTTGGAGAAGAGGCAGGGGATGGCTGAAGATCAGGGTGGTCTTCGTTTCATCTGGGCACTTTAGGGGTAGCAGAGGGAACTCACCAGTCCCTGTGAGTCTGAAGATGGAAATAGCCGTGCACTGCACACACATGCACCTGGAATGCTGAGAGGAGAACAGCAGGACAGTTCTCTGGTGCTTCTTACATAGTGGATTCCAGAAAGCTCAAGACAGGCTGGAGTCCAGCCTGCTCCATTTCCCCCTTCATGAGCCATGACAGCAGTGTCCAGTGGGTGGCATGAAGGTGTTCTGGAGGCAGAGATTGGTGGCAATGTCAGAGCTCCGTTTACTGCAGAGGGAGGGGAGGTGGATTGGTGTTTAGAACCTGCAACTCCAGAAAACAGGCGAGCTTTTACTGTGTAAGAGCACATGCATTTGTAAAGGCTAAGTAGAAATTACTTTTTTATTAAACCTGTAACCTTGGGGGCTGTCCCCAGTGGGGACGGGTCAAGTCCCAGTGCTCTGTATCCATCCAGCACTTGCTGATGGGTCTCTCCGGTCTCTGTCCACATCCTGATGAGTCTGATTTGCCATCTGTGTGACTTTTCTTGATCACAGCACTAAAGTGATGTGTGAGGTTGGCTTCCTTCCCCTGGCTGCTTTGTACAAAACTGCTTTTGTCCGTGTAGCACCCATGTCCAGTCCCACCAGCTTTCCTCAGGTGGCAGGAATGGGACTTGGGAGAGTGAATTGGGGCTCATTGCTCATTACTTTCCTTTTCCCTTTGTTCTGGTTTTGAGTTCTGTTCATGCTGTGGAAGAGTTTAGCTCTCACTTCCTGTCTGCCTTTATCTCTCCTTCCACCTTGTGCTTCAGTTGGGAGATCTGTTTATCAGCCCCTGTCACACTAGGCTTTGTTCCTTCTACAGAGGATGTTGAGGTCCAAGTGCTGGTCCTTTTGACTAATTTTGTTTTCAAGATGTGGGCTCCCAGTCTGTGTCTGCATCTTCCTCCACCACTGTCCTTCCTATAAGCTGCTGGGATATATTCCTCAGGGGCAAGACAATAATCATGAGAAAGGAACCAGCTACCTGAGGGATTGCCTTCCTGGGGGAGGGTCAGCGGGGTGAGGAAGAGTGTACACTTGAGGTGTAGGGAGTTCAAATGGGACTCTTCAAGGAGGTGAGCCTGCAGGCATTTCCTCTTTTTTTCTGAAAAGAGCATTTATGTATGGGCACCCTCAGAGATAGAGCCTCTCCCTAGGACTCTTCCTTCCCTACCACAATCCCACACGGTGTCTTTTTGTGGGTTGATGTAGAGATTCCAATGGAATCATGAATTAGGTCAAGGCCACTTACAGCCATAGAAGAATTGGCTGTTTCTTTGTTGTTGGGTCTTAGTTCTTGAGGTATACACTTCCATCTTGGGCCCAAGCTGTTTTTCTCAGCTACCTTGATGACTAGAGAATGAAACCTTGTCTGGTTAGTGTGGCAGCTTCTCTCAGGTCTGGAATGGATTTATAAGATACCAGTACTCTGCCTGAGTGGTTCCTGTGAGGCCTGGGCTGAGTTAATCCATTTCTTGGCTCAAAATAAACCCGGAGGGTTCTCTGTGCAGCTTCCCAATGCCTTCTTCTAGACTGTGGCCATGGGTCCTACTCCATTTCTCTCTTGGCCCCAGCATTGTCTGTGTTTCTCTCTCAGCCCCAGCATTGTGCGTGTTTCTCTCAGCCCACCCCTCTTGCTCCAGGCCTGCTGCATGGTTTTTTTCAGCTGAATTCTCAAGGTTTCGTGCTAGTGTCCCCAGGGCTCCTTCACTTCTTGGTATAAGCATGAGCTTTTAACATTTTCACATTCCTAGTTTATACAAGTACTACAAATGACAGATTGTGAACAATTGGTACCTCCTCCTCGCTTGCTCTACACGTGAGAGATAGGCCTGGGTCTGCTCTCCTCGAAGTGGATCAGTTGGTGCTGCCCCACAGTGGTTCTATGTGTTATCTAAGTGGGAAGCTTCTCCCACCCTCATCTAACATGTGATGGAGGCAGCTTCGCTCTGGTCAGAATGGAATTGGCTTTGGATTGTCTAACATCTTTTAGTCATTTTCTTAAAGGACTCTGTCCTGTTGGCCACTGTGACATACATCCACCTCTGCAAACAGACACATTATCTGAGAGCTGCGACCAGGCCAGAATAGGAACTTCTGAATAGAGAGGTAGTTAAATGTTCCTATGGGCAGGGTGTGCTGCAATCTCGCAGCTAAGGAAAGCTTTGTGGAGAGAATTCAACTGCAAGTGCCTAGGACATCAGGCAGCACACAGGGAAGGAAGGGACCTCTGTAAGGATGGAGTGGGTTTCAAATCCATCCTGGCGAGGCAGCTGGCTTCCTCCTGCCCCATTCTCACAGTAGGTCACAATCAGTAAGCCCAGGTTTCTTCTCTCCAGGTGCTGCCCCATACCTGAAGACCAAGTTCATCTGTGTAACACCGTAAGTGGCTTCCCTTCCCAGGCTTGCGTCATTTCTAATGTCCTCAGTAACCCACAGGAACAGGGAGGACACTGGGTGAGAGTTACCCTGTGTAGGGTTGGAAGCTCCTGGGCTCTATTTAGTGCTCAGAGTGACCTTGTGTGTTTAAAAGCTTGAGCTTTTATTTTTCTGTTGGAGACCAGAGTTTGATGGTTGTGTGTGTGTGTTTTGTTTTTTTTTTCCCCTCCATTGTGTCTTGTCAACCCGGCCCTCTCCCCTCCTGCGCTCCCCCTTTCCTACAGAACGACCTGCAGCAATACCATTGACCTGCCGATGTCCCCCCGCACTTTAGATTCATTGATGCAGTTTGGAAATAACGGTGAAGGTGCTGAGCCCTCGGCAGGAGGGCAGTTTGGTGAGTGTTTGGTGCTTGTGTGAGGCTTAAACATCCTGAGCCAAATCGGGCATTGGTAGGAGGAGGCTTAGCACACACCATGCATGAGTGGAGATTTTCTAGTAGCTGCATTAGAACCAGTAAAAAGAAACAAGCAATGTAGCAAATAGAATAAAAGGATCTTTAAGAAGAGAAACAAGGCTCAGTGGTTAAAGTGGTTTACTTGCAAAATCTTTTAGCCTGAGTTCGATTCCCTAGTTAGTACCCATGTAAAGACAGATGGACAATATGGCACATGCCCCTCGAGCTCATTTGCAGTGGGAAGAGGCCCTGGTACACCCATATGGGTTCTCTCTCTCTCTCTCTCTCTCTCTCTCTCTCTCTCTCTCTCTCTCTCTCTCTCTCTCTCTCAAATACATATATAATACATATCTTAAGAAAATAAAATATTAAAATAAAAAGAGAAGCTAGGTGTGGTGGCACACTCCTTTAATCCCAGCACTTGGGATCCTAAGTTAGGAAGATGACTGTGAGTTTGAGGCTGCTTCAAAAAGACAAAAGAAAAAAAAATGAAGCTAATTCATTATTTAACCTAATAAACCCAACACTATCATTTTAGCATCTAAAGGAAAATCATTAATTGAGCTATTTTTTACCCTCCCTTTTTCCCCCCACACCACATCTCTGAATTGTGGTGGGCTTTGGACAATTACCTCACATCTTAATTTGGACTAGTCTCACCTCAGGGACTCTTTAGCCACATGTGGCTAAGGCTCTTGTGCAATGGCAGCCTTAGACGTTCTTGAAATGTGGAGAGCTGGGGATAAGTTAAGGTAGGGTGGTGACTGAGCCTGTCCAGAGGGCAAGGCCCTGTAGGGGACTGGGGACATGACACCTGGCTTTTCTGACCCTGCATTGGAGGGACAAAAACCAGGCTAACACTGGTGGCCCCAGTCCTGTCCCCTGATGGGCTGGGGGCTGTGACCTGCCAGCTGCAGGGTTAGGCGGTTGAACTAGCATTTTCTGTGTGTCCCTGCAGAGTCACTCACGTTTGACATGGAGCTGACCTCGGAGTGTGCTACCTCCCCCATGTGAGGAGCTGAGGAAGGAAGCTGCAGAGATGTGTCTGAGGCACCTGCCCGGGTTCCACCCCTTAAGCAGCCAAACCCCAGATCATCTGAAACTCCCAACTTTGTGGCTCCAGATTTCTTTTATCTTCTACTTCTGCTATCTTTGAGCAATCTGGGCACTTTTTCAAAATAGAGAAATGAGTGAATGTGGGTGATGTGCTTTTATGCAAAGAAGAAAGTATTCTCTGAGCCCGTGATGGGGGACGTGAGAGTGTGAGGCCAACGGGAGAGAAAGGAAGTGTCTTATGTTCTTTTGTTCCCCTGCCCTCCTTTCTCAGCAGCCTGTTGCTTGTTGTTAGACAAGTGCCTCCCGGAGCCTGGGGCATCCTTCTCCACATCTGCGAGCTCATGCCCCAGGCTGCCCAGAGTTCTGAGTTCCTGGCACTGCACTTTGAAACTTGCTAACATCCAAATAGGACATAAGACTAGCTAAGCCCCTAGGTTTCTTTTTAAATTAAAATAACAATGAGAATAATTAAAGGGCAAAATACACTGTAACAGCATAACCTTTCTGTATTTAAGAAAACTCAGTTACGGCCTCTTTGGTGCTTTAAGCATTCAGCTATCTTCAGGCTGATAATTTATATAAATCCTGCAATGGCTTCAGGTCAGGCCCCTGCACATCTGAAGTTGTGGTGTGCCTCTCTGCTTTGAACCAGGAAGGCCACAGAGGACCCAGACACCCCAGGCTCTGCCCTGAAGTGTACTGGTCTGCTGGAGGGTAAGCTGGACACCGAAGACCTTTGCCCCTTTCTTCTGGACTCTGGCCCCTGTTTGGGGACCAGCTTGTCCTGTGGGTGCCTTACTGGGCCTAGGGTTAACCTGGCTTCCTTTCCTACCTGCCCCTGCTAGTTGTACATCTCCTTCCCATGCCAAAGGGCTCCTGTTCTGTTTACTTTAGAGATCCTGGTCTTGAGACCTCCTAAGAGAAGAGGGAAGGATTTATAGCCTGAACGGGCCTCAGACCACAGGGCAGCAGCAGAGTGTGGCATGAGCTCAGGGAGTAGTATGTTTGATTTCCAGAGGCATCTGCAGCCCTCCTTCACTTGTCAGTGCAGGACAGAGCTGGCCGGGGATCTCCAGGTCTGCCCATTGTGTGAGAGGTGCACACCCAGCCTCTCCTGCAACTGGTGACTGTCTGCTCTCCATTGGGGCCTCAGAAGAGGCAGGGCAACCAGAGGGCCTGGCCTTCATGTCCCCTGCCTGCCCAGCCACTTAGCTCACCTCCACGCTTACTGCTGGGCAAGGCAGGTCTCCTCTGACCCAGCACCATGGCTGGATTTGATGACTCAAGATCATCTTGTCTCAGTTCACCGAGAGTTTCTGTGGAATTCTGTTTGTTCCACCCATATTAGCCAGAGTCTGAGTTGGGGGGCAAGGACTGTCTGTGAGACACTGCTTGCCTTGGCCACCCGCTCTCTTGCCTCAAGATGGTTACTGGAGCGGCTCCCTCCCCAGCACCACTCTTGATTACACAATAAGCTGAACTCATGAACTGAAAGGGTATTTAGAAAGGTGAAGCTTGGGCTTACCATTGGGTTTGCACCCTAGGGACCTGGGCAGCAAGATCTGGGTTAACCAATGGTAGCAGCAGTTCTGAGAGGAGCCCCAGAGTCCTCAGAACCTGCCTGCTTGGCTCCCCTGCCCTGCCTGCCCCAGCCCAGCCATGCCTGCGGATTGCTTAGCCTCCCTATGTGGTGGCTTGTACACTGCTGTCCTGGCCACTGCATTCAAATTCCAATGTATACTTCCTAGTGTAAAAATTTATATTATTGTGAGATTTTTTTTGTATATTGCTGTATCTACTTTAACTTCCAGAAATAAAAGCTCTATCACACCTGTGTGACAGCATGGTGGCTGTGTATCTGCTGGAGGTTCCCTTGGCTCTGCTCAGGAGGGTCATGAAAGTGCAAGGGGAGGGGCTCCAGGCTGAGGTCCACTTGCTTTTGAGGTGATGCAGTCCCCCGCCACCTTACATCAGCCACGGGCCTCCAGGTGAGAGCAAGCAAGTGAGCAGGGCTCATGGTCCAGTGGCATGAAGGTGTCACAGTGGCCTCCTCCCTCGAGGCTGCTGTCTGTGTCTGGTCTGTGGTGAGATAAGCTCAGGAGCTGAGGGGAGGGTGGGGTGCAGATCCCAGGCGCCAGGCCTCTCCTTCCACAGTTGGCCCATTATCACTTTCTTCCCAGCTCACTCTGGGGAGACAACTTGCCACACTGGGCAGTCAGCAAGATAATTCAGGGAAAGGCCACGGGCACAGCACCTGGTCTCAGCATCTCCCCACCCTCTCTACTCGCCCTGCTTAGCCCAACCCCACCCCTAGCTAAGATCCCTGAACAGGCTCAGAGATACCATTGCGCTCCTGCAGAGATGGAAGCGGAGATTAGTGTTTAGTGCGGCTTGCTGGGGCGGTAGCCTGCTTTCCCCCAACCTCCGCAGCCCCCACCCGTCTGCCCTGGGCCCCTGCATCTCCCTGGGGCAGGCAGCAAACTCCTACCCCCACCTCACTGCACTCTGAAGTAACCTGCACCACAGTTACTTGCTTCCCAAACTAAAGGAGTGTATGCTGAGTTCATGGCCACAGACCCAAGACTATCCACAGCTGGAGAGGTCCAGCTAGGGGAAAAGCTGGTTCTCAGCCCTGGCCAGTTTCCCTCTGTCTCAGGCCACCCTGGCAGTTGTATGGTGCCACCTGCTGGTCTCTGGGAAGAGGCCAGAGGAGGATTAGCTGTTGTCCAGGCTCTTGATTGCACCTGGTCCCAGGAGGATTGACAGTCACTTAAGTGCTGGCCCTCAGTGATTGCTCACAGCGTCCTCTCCTTGTGCCCCTCCCCTCCTTGTTCCTGCATCTGCTTTTCCCTAGACCAGAAGCCCCTACTTTCCTAGACATGCATGTGCCTTCTGAGGGGCTCTGACTATTCTAGGATGGCGGTACCCTTCAGACCATGGCAAAGGGAGCAGAATTGTAACTCCAAGCTAAGCCATGTGGGCCTCACCACCCCCCAGCTCATCACCAGCCACCAAAGCAGAAGGCAGAACAACAAATTTACGAAAAAAATACTTTATTCAAAAACACTGTTTACACAAATGTGTGATCTGTACAAAGTACAAAAGAATTCCTCTGCTCCCCCAACCCAAGTGGAAACCTGGGACTCCCAGTGTCCTGCAGTCAGCTGACCCTGGCTGCCTGTCACAGGAACTGTGAGGTTGGAAGGAGGCCTTCCCAGACCAGAGTTGTTCATGCAACAGTGGAGGGGAGGCCTGTTCCAGCTGCCGCCTCCCAGCAAACGGAGTGAGAGCTCCTCCACCTCCTTCTAGACTCCATGGTCAGCAGCTAGTGGCTTGTTTCTTGCTTGTCTCTTGCTGCAGTTTCTTTCCAGAAGAAAACCCTTGACCTTGCAGGTCAAAGGCCGCCAGTTCCTAGAGCAGAGTGGTCTTCCTTTCTATAAGCAAGGTTGCAAACAGGTAGGGACAGAAAGCTGAAGCCTGGAGGAGTGGCACAGGCCTGTAATCCCTGCACTTGGAGGCTGAGTCCAGCCTGATTACACTGGGGTACCCTGTCTGGAAGAAGAGAAAGCTGGGGCAGAAGGGAAGGGAAGGGATATTGGATGAAAAGAAGGTGGTGAGTGGGATGTGGGCAAGGGCAGCCCAAACTCAAGGCCGAGAACCTACATACTCAGCTCTGACAGCCTGGCTCAACCCAGATCTGGTGTGTCAATGGCTACAGCCTAGATCACGTGGGGGGGGTAGCCCACATTGACATTACTCAAGAATGAAGCCCAACATCCCTCGGGAGGGAAGTCATGTGTGCATGAGGACAAATGCCCACCCACACAGGTATAGGTGTGCGAGGAAAACTTCAACTTAACCTGTCTCCACCCGAGCAGACAGGATGCAGGAGGAACAGGTGTGCCTGCAGTGATGCTGGGAGCTTTGGCTCTTCCATGGCACATGAAGCCCACAGGCTCCTGGAGGCCTCGATCTGAACACAGAGGCATCATGGCTGCCACCATAGACCAGGACTGTGAAGGCAAAGAAGCACCTCACACACACACACACACACACACCTATGCATACACATGTATACACACGCACGCACATCCTTTCTGCAGAGCCATCAGTATGTACAGAGATACTATATCACAATTGATTCGGACTCTTCACATTGAAGATGGTTTCCCAGGAGAACTCTGGAGTTCCAACATTCACGAGAGGGAGCCTCTGGCGGAGGTGAAGAGGCCGGCCGGTGGGGAGAGGCGGGGGTCCAGACTGTCTATGGGCCGGCGTAAAAGTTCCTCCACATGCCTGGCAACATCCATGGTCTCATCCAGGTCGAATTCTCCATCCTGGTCGAGGACAGGGTCAGGGCTGGGAAAGAGAGGGGTGTCAGGGAAGCTGTATCTCATGGGGTCCCAAGCTCCCAGGGACTCATTACAGACCAGGGAACTGTGAGGACCCCACACCCCGCCAGGCTATCTCCTGAGGAGACACTCATGCCTACTCATATCTCTTGCTTCCTTATAAGATGATCTTGGGAGCCTGTTTCCTCTCTCCTGTCCTCGTCTGCAAGATGAGGTGGTGGCCAGAGAGCCACACCCGCCTGTAATGCCATTCAGTGGCATGTGGCATCAAACTGCTTAAGCAGCAACAGAGAATGGTCTTTAGCCACTTATGCCAAACCCTCAAGCTACCTAAAGATGGGTATTTACCCCATTCTATAGAGGACAAACTGAGGCTTGGCCTTGTAAGGAAACTTGTTCTAGAACCCTGCAAGTCAGGACTAGAATCTGAGCTTTGAATAATAATGTCATTGTGAAACACTCCCCTCATACAATGAATATATGTCAATAAAAATTCTTCTGAAAAGGGCTGGAGGTGGTTCTGCAGTTAAAGGTGTTTGCTTGCAAAGCCTATCAGCTCAGATTCAATTCCTCAGAACCCACAGAAAGCCCGATGCACAAAGTGGTGCATGCATCTGGAGTTCATTGGCAGTGTCAAATAAGCAAATTTTATAAAAAAATTCAGAGGGTCTGGAGAGATGCTCAGTGGTTAAGGCACTTGCCTGCAAAGCCTAATGATCTGGGTTTGACTCCCTAGTACCCATATAAAGCTAGATGCACAAAGTGGCTCATGCATCTGGAGTTCCTTTGCAGTGGCTGGAGGCCCTGATGTCCCATCCTATCTGTCTGTCTCCTCTCTATCTCTCTCAGCTTGCAAATAAATAAATAAATAAATAAATAAATAAATAAATAAATAAATAAATAAATACTTTTAAAAAAGATTCTGAGTCTTTGTGACTCCCGACCCTGCTGTGGTCCCACTGCAGCCTCCCATAAATAAATAAATAAATAAATAAATAAATAAATAAATAAATAAATAAATACTTTTAAAAAAGATTCTGAGTCTTTGTGACTCCCGACCTTGCTGTGGTCCCACTGCAGCCTCCCAGACATCCAGCCCAAGCCACCACAGCTCACAAGGGAGTGACTTCTTCACTTCCTCCTACCTTAAAACTACCCCATTCATAGTAGCCCTGTTTGAAGTTCTTCTGACAAGCTCATGTGTAAAACAAAGCTTGACTGTTACCAGGTCCTTTAATCCTCATCCCAATTCCATGAGGCAGGAATTCTTGCCCCCATTTGACAGGTGAGGAAACAGCATTAGAGAAACTTAATTTTTTTCAAGGTGGCATAGTCTGTTCCAGAATAAGGACGGGGCTCAGTCAGACCCACTGGAGTTGATTCCTTTGTCTCCCAGCCCTCCAAGGGTCCAGCCTGAGAGCAGGGCCCCATGCCTCCCCCTGGGTCCCCATGAGAGCACGACCTACTTCTGTGGGTATATGTTGTAATGAGTCTGGGGGCACACTGCTGGGGAGGGGGCCTGGTCCATATAGGTGGCATTGGCTCCGGCATCTGCAGACGCATTTATGAACCTGGGGAAGGAAGCAGAACACAGCCTTAGTTACCAGGGAGGCTGGCAGAAGAGACTGGGAAGGAAGTCCAAGGCATCTTTCAAGGTGTCTTTTGTGGTGTAGGAAGTCCTGGGGCTCTGGCTAAAAGCAAGGCACTCTAGGTACTGGCTACAGCATGCCCAAGTCTACCTTCTCAAGGGAGAGGTGGCAACATGGGGTGTCGGGACGAAACATGCACCAGGAGCCCCAGAGCTGGGCCAATACTTACTCAGGGACCACTTGCTTGATCTGTGGCTTCACGTATCCGTCAACCGCTTTAGCTGCAGAGGGGAGAATCCAGAGAATGTGGTGAGAAACCAAGTCTAGGAGCGACGGGATGGAGCCACCCCATGCTGTCTGCCTCCTGCCCACACCATCTGAAGCCTTCTCAAAGGCTGATGGCTCCAGGCTGAGGGTCACAGGTACCCCTGGCTTTGGTCTTATCCTTTCTGGTTCCTTTCTGCCCATTTGCTCTCCCACTTCTGGCCCCCTCCCCTGCCATGGAAACAGCATTGCCTGGAAATTCCAAACCCCATCCATGGACTGAACATGTGGAAGAGGAAGCCTGGCCATTGTGCTCCTCCACTTAGCTTGGGACAGGCTGGTGGGGGTGGAGACTGGTGAGAACTGCTGATTCGGGGAGGGGGCTGATTCTGTGAGTGGGAGTGACCCCAACTCTTCCACCTCTGTGTGTGTACAGAAGTGAGAACCCAGCTTTCTTCTCAGCAGAGAAGCAAGCCTGGGTGGTTTCACTTTCCCTCTCCTCCAGTGCAAGCCCCCAAATCCTCTTCTCCATAGCATGGACCAAAAACCATAGGGGACAGGGCTGTACAGATGGCTCGGAGGTTAAGGCACTTGCCTACGAAGCCTAAGGACCCGGGTTTGATTCCCCAGTACCCACATAAAGTCAGATGCACAAAGGGGTGCATGCATGGAGTTCATTTGCAGGGCCTAAAGGCCCTGGTGTACCCATTCTCTCTCTCTCTCTCTCTCTCTCTCTCTCTCTCTCTCTCTCTCTCTTGCAAATACATAAAAAATATTTAAAAACCCATCATCGGGGAGATAGATACGAGCCCCAGCAGGACACACCCAACACAGGCGTGTAGTACTTGGAGAAGACCTCATCCTTGGGGCGGTCAGGGAACACGTAGATGAGGTAGTTCAGGTCTCCCAGCCGGTCAGCAAGGGATCGGATGGAGAAATCCCGTGTGGTAAACGGCTTCAGGTTCCATAGGTTGCGGTCCGCTGTGACAGGGACAGACAAGGCATTCCCATAAGCTGCCCTCGCATGAGAATCATGGTTGTGGTCTTCTGAGGAAGGCTTGCTGCAAAAGCAGGGCTTTTCCCAGCCTGCACTGCAACCCTAGCCCACCTGCTCCTCTGTAGAGGGCAGGGCAGGGGAGGGACCCATGGAACTGAGGGGTGGGGGTCTCGCCCTCGCCCAGAAGTTCTGTTGTCTGTGGACCCAGGGATCTCAGGTTTGCTGAGATGAACATAAAGGAACGCATTTCTCCACATCCTCTCTTCCCATTCTGAGCTCAGCTCTTGCTTTCAGCTTTCAGGTGGGTGCCTTTTTTTTTTTTTTTTTTTTTGCGTTTTTCGAGGTAGGGTCTGGCTCTAGCCCAGGCTGACCTGGAATTCCCTATGTAGTCTCAGGTTGGCCTTGAACTCAGTGATTCTCCTACCTCTGCCTCCTGAGAGCTGGGATTAAAGGTGTGCACCACACCCAGCCCAGGTGGGTGCTTTTAAGGACAGGAGGCCTGATGGGCAGGGGGAGTGAGGAAATGGGAGACAGAACTAGACAAGAGGGGCACTCACGAGAGTCAAACTTCCAGGCAATGGTGATGCCCCCGATTTCCGAGTCGCTGAATCGCAGCAGGAAGGTCCCATCGGGCTTGTTGATGAGCAGGTCGTGGGCCTGTTGCTTGTTCACGAAACCTAGGATGGCCCTGGGCACACGGGGCATTTGATGTCACTGTGGGGCAGGCAGTCACCCTCCTGAGCCCTCCATTAGCCCCAGCCCTGGGCCTGGTCCTCACCCATCATTCCAGTGGGGCTTGTGGTGCTTCTTCAACACCTCCATCACACCATCGAACCACTGCCAGAAGGTGTAGTTCCAGCCCGGCAAGTTCTCCTGTGAGCCCCACGCAACCGAGTCACAGAGGCCCAGGGGCCGCTGTCCTCTGTCCCCACCAGGCCTGTCCCCAATTCCTCCAGACTCCTCAGCAGGCCCTAAACTGACACTCCCCACTCACGTCCTTGTGCTTCTAGACACAGGGGAATCCCACAGCAGGGTGAAGCTATGAAGACTTGTCCACACTGGACCGACTTATCAAGGTCATGTCTGTCCCATCCCCTCATTAAAAGATGGAGAAACCGAGGCACAGAGCAGAGGAGGCCTGCAGATTAGCAACACATCTAGGACTAACCCCAATTGGGATTCACCCCATCATCCTGTTTTGGTTCACTCAGCTGAGCCTAATGCCTTGTGACCCTGCCTGCATTTTGGGGGGTCTGAGATGACACCTGTCCTGATCATAGGAGAGAGCCGTTGAGAGTAGGGGTTAGCCTGTGCAAGGTTGGAGGTGTGACAGGAACCTGATGGTCCCAGGCAGGTAGGTCACCAGCAGTTGGGTTGCTCACCCTGTTGAACTGGGACCAGGACACGGACATGTTGTTGTAGTCCTCGAGGTGGGCGCTGCTGCTGTTGAACAGCTTCTGTGCCAGGAACACGAGGTTCTCCTTGGTCAGGCCCCGGTTGCTCTGCACTTCGGCCTTGAATTTCATGTTGAGTGCCTCGCACAGCTGCGGCCACAGCACTTTGTCAGGCACG
>PVHP010012355.1:0-43168 GCA_004024765.1 Zapus hudsonius
AAAAAAAAAATCAAGAAAGCCGTGTAGGGGGAGGGGCGGGGCAGACACGCTGGGGGGGGTCTTCGAATGAGGCCCCGGTTGAACCGCATGTTCTTAATCTCAGCATGGGACAGGCTGAAGTAGAATGATGGCAAGTTCCAGGTCAGCACGGAGTGTCTCAAATAAACTAAACTAAGAAAACATGATAGCACAAAAATCTTTTGTTATCTGAAATTCCTAGCCTTGGATGTCTTGACTTCTTGAACTTTCCCTCTGTGCTCATACTAACTGAAAGAACTTAACTACTACCTTCATCAGATTATTTTCAAACAAATATGTTCAGCCCAGACAATTTGTACAGCTGCCGATGCATATAAATTCAGAGTTAGGAAATTGCACAGGTGCTTAATACCCAACCTAAGTTTGTTTTCTAAGATTGTCATATGTCAACTAAACACAACAGTTGATTATGACATTTCCTACCATTACACAATGTCTTTTTAAAAACCACATTCACCCTTAATACCCTCTGCTGCTTAATACCCTTCCCACACATGCTGCTCCTCCCCTTTTCCCAGCCATTCTCCCTTCTAGTAACATGCATGACTTCTTTTCCTTCTTCTTTAATTTCTTTGCTGTCCCTCCCTTCCTTCCTTCCTTCCTTCCTTCCTTCCTTCCTTCCTTCCTTCCTTCCTTCCTTCCTTCCTTCCTTCCTTTCTTGCTTCCCATTTTACTTTCTTTTCCCTCCCTCTATCCTTCACTCCCTCCTCTTTCTTTGTTTCTTTCTTCTCTATTTTTTCTTGCTTTCTTGGTGACCCAATGAACTTCAACACAATCAATCGCTACCAACAAAATCATCAGCAAGGGGTTATTTACAGGAGCACAGGCCCTGATTACCAGAGGTTACACTATTGATGAAATTGACTCTCCTTCCCCCATCAACCATTTGGCTGTCTGTAGATCTACAGAAAAGGGTAGGGCTCGGTAAATTCCTCTCTCCTATCTACCATTATCTGCCTATAAGACCTCATGGGCTTTTTCACCCACATGGTAGGATGCCACCAGATTCCATCTTATGCAGGTCTTCTGCTGGCAATCAAAACTGCTGTGAGAACAAGTGTGCAAATGTCACCTCCATGCTCCAAAGATAGTGTTAAACCTCACTTGACTCCTAGCTCCTGCATTCTTTCTGCCCCTCTTCCATAACATTTCCTGAGCCTTGGAGGTGGTGATATAGTTATCACATTTATAGCGGCACATTAAATATTGTAAGGGAAGATTGGGATATCATTAAATACTAAATTTGAAAGAACTGTGAGGTCTGTGAACACAAGTTTTGGACAAGCTAAAAGGATTGAGAAGGCTTTCTTCCAGTCCTTTGTTTATGTCTATGGGAGTTATCTGTACTCCCAGAAGCCATTGCAAATCAAATGCAACTTGTGAGTCCCTGTCATTTGGCCTATGACTACTGCAAGCTTTGATCAAGAAAGAAAGGTAGTGGAAGAGGTGAGAACAGAGGCTTATCTGCATTTCTCCGGAACCCATTTTCAACTTTCTGCCCTCTTATGTTCTAACTGATTTGTTAAGTTGCATGTGTGATGTCACATACATACACATCTCTGTACCCAGCTATCAAACCCTTTGCCAACTTGTGTTCAGGGTCAATGCCTTTTCTTTGCTTGGCCTGCCATCGTAAATTCGTAAATTCATAATAATAATAATAAATGAAACTCTACTCTCCTCTTGATGTCACAGCTTTGTCTCCTTGTCACGGGGATTTTTTTATAACAATATTCCCTCATGCTAAGCACTTTGATGAGTTATAAGTGTTTGTTGTTACTGTTGCCCACTGTAAAAAGGAGCATCTATGACCAAAACTGATAGCAGTACTAATTTGTAGGTATAAACTTAATTTTTAGAAAACAATTTAGTTTGCACATTATGCCCATTAACCAAAACAAGAGAATCTTTCCTACTGGGACCTACAACCTCCTGAGCTAGAGGGTTTTGACCAGGTTAACAGTGCCAAACTTGGGTTTCCGCCTGTGGAGCCTCAACTCCAACAACTTAGACAGCTAAGTCTTAAATTCTCATCTGCCTTCCAAGCCTTTCCCCTAGGTTGTGACTTTCATAGGTTTTTCTCAGCTGTTATTTTTCTTCCCCGAGGTAGGACAGGAAAGCTATAGAGAAGTGGAGTGGGTAATTTAACTTCCTCCAAATCAGGTAAGACTCTGGTGAAGTTTTTTTTTTTAATTTTTTTTTCTTTATTAAGCAGAGAGATGAGAGAGAGAGAGAAAGAGAGAGAGAGAGAGAGAGAGAGAGAGAGAGAGAGAGAGAGAGAGAGAGAGAGAGAGAACACGAGCGAGCACCAGGGCCACCACCTTGTGGGTCTGGCTTATGTGGGTCCTGGGGAATTGAACTTAGGGCCTTAGGCTCTGGAGGCAAGTGCCTTAACCTCTAAGCCATCTCTCAAGCCCTCTGGTGAAGTTTTTTCCCTCATTGGGCAAGGAGTTTATGGGGAATTTTCTGAGCTTCTTTCAAAACACTTCTCCCCTTCCAGCCAAACACAAGGCTTCATGGTTTTTGTTTCTCTTTCCACTGTTTATTTTTCTCTGACCTTTATCTTATGAACCTGGTTGGGGCTTGAAGATCAAGCCATAAATGAGTGTGAGTCCCTTAGGAACTTTTCTATACTGCTGTCCTCCAGCAATGAACTAATCATCCTTTAAGTGTTCCCCTCATTTACAAGTTCCAGCAGCTTCTGCTCAGGAAGCCTGTCAGTGTTAACTGTGTCCACCTGCCTCCAGGCTGCAGGGTGGTGAATTGTCTGTGACCTCATGAGTTTCAATAAACTGCTCATTTCAATGCTGTTACCTTCTTCTTGTTTTGAGGATAGTGATGGCTTGCAAGTACTTTGCATGTCAAAAACAGAAAGAATGGGTTTCATTAACCAATATCACTGTTTATTAACTTCATCTAAACTCTATGAAAGGCATTCATGACAATTAATGAGCATATTCAAAAATTAGACTTTTGTTATTGATATTTTATGATATATGTATCTTATGCTTTTTTATTATTTATTTGTTTATTTACTTATGTTTGCATTTGTATGAGTGTATATATGTATATACACATTCATATGTGTATCCACACATGCACACGTATGGATGGGTATGCACATTCATATGTGTATGCACACATGCACACATATGGATGTGTGTGCACATGTGTGGAGGCCAGAAATCAAGGTCTGTGGGACCCTGCTAAGGGGCATGGAGGATGTAGGGTTTTGCTGAGTCTGGCAGGCTTCTAGGACTGTCTCCTTCTGATAAGGAAGTTGAGGTAAAGTCTGAGGGCCCCTATAAATCTTAGCAATCCTGAACAATCCAGCCCCCAGGCAGGCCACAGCTGTGCCCTGAGATAAGCAGGCAATTCAAGGCCTAAACTTAGTCCAGCTGCAATAACAAACCTAAACAATAAGGTTACATTTCCTCTGCTGACATCACCATTCTATACATGTCTATTATACATGTATAGAGTCACGTAGGCCCCTCAATTTATCTATGCAAAATAGGTATCCAAAGGGTACTGGCCCCTACCAATCAAACTCATGAGATGTCCACAGATCTTGCCCCTACCAATCTCCTTGCTTCCTATGCTTCTACCTCTGACTTTGCTCTATATAAACAATTGCTCTCTAGACGATAAATGAGAACTGCCCACTGCCGCGTTCTCCCGGGCGACTATGCCCGTCGGCTCACAGCTATTCCAAACCTCTGCTCACCCAGCTCCGTGGATGAACAGGGAGTTCCCCACTTCCCCACTAACCCACGGACCCTCAAAGGTCAAGTGTCTACTTCAACTCCTGAACACTTAATTTTTTAACACAGATTTTCCTACTGAATCTGAATTGAAAACAGCTGCTGACACTCAGATCTTCATGCTTGTAAGGAAAGCACTTGACCAAAGTGGCTATCTTCTTGTCTCCTAAATTTCATTTTTAATGGTTGTTGCAAATTGTTCATTGACTCTATTAAAGTGTTAGGTACCAAAACATGGTTTCCACTACATTAAAACAGAGGCAAAAGTGATTGATAATATTACTAAAATTTGAAATATAAATTATGGTATTTATCTCTAAATAATGAGAAGAATTTACCCACATATAGATGAGTTGCACTTCTCAGATTGTGAAATTATAAGCAAAAGGAAGAAAATTCATATGTAATTCACATTGCTGCATTGCATGAATAGGTTAAAAATGAGGAAAATCTCAAACAAGAACAAGTCTCCCTCTGCTCTCTCTCTCTCTCTCTCTCTCTCTCTCTCTCTCTCTCTCTCTCTCTCTCTCTCTGTCTCTTTCTCTCAGACACACACACACATACATAGCCCAGGCTGGCCTTATATTCTCGCTCTTTCTGCCTCCATCTCTTATGTCCTGGGATTACAGGCATGTGCTACCATGCCTGACTCTATATTTTACTCTCTAATTTCTGCCCATGTGTGAAAAATTATTTTCCCTATTAAGTAAATGGAATCAGAAGACACCTAAAGCATTAAACTCTAAGGCACATGTTTCAGCAGCAGTTTTATATCTGGTCTCCTCGTTCACCTTCATGGATTTCATTTCAGGTAAGGGAATTCTGAGCCAAAGCTGGGCATTTTTTCATTAGCATATTTTGTTATGGATCACTGTTTCTTTCCATCTTTATCTTGGAGAACATACAATTGTTACTGATTCTTGAAAGCCTGATGCTTAGAGTTTTGTTGAGATGACATTTATTTTTAATGGTCATGTTTTCATTCAGTTTGCAAAGATTATTTTTGAATAAAATTTATTCTCAAAAATTTTCAATCGGAACAAATACTTTAATTTATATTTAAATGGCTGAGTTGTTAAGTTATATAAACATGGCGGGAAACGGATGCTGTCTATTGATTACCAACTGTGGGTCAGTGTCTGGGTGAAGACCTAACTAGAAAAACTCGAATAATTCCTAAGATAAGGCTTTCACCTACGAAGTATTTCTAGAAAATCTGGGTGGGGGATCAACAATATGCTGCAGGATTCATCCTAGGTGTTTCTATATCTCATACTGATGCAAGATTTTGGGGTTCATGAAGGGTCCATCAAGTTTATGAACCCCATTGTGTGTGTGTGTAAGAAAGGTATATTTTGTCTTATGGACACAAGGGGGGAAGCTTCATAATGCCAGGAAAAATGATGGCATGAGCAGAGGGGTGGACATCACCTCCACCACAGAACTGCAAACAGCAGCAGGAAGGTGTGCCAAACACTGGCAAGGGGAAGCTGGCTTATAACCCCCATAAGCCAGCCCCCAACAACACAGCTCTAACAAGGTTCCGATTCCAAAACTGCCATCAGCTGGGGCTAGAGTATTCCTAACACATTTGTTTGTGGGGGACACCTGGATCAAACCATCACAGATAGGTTTTTACTTTTCTTGAAATATTTTCAGAATATGTAACAATCAATATGGCAAAAAAGAAAAGAAAAGTTACCATTCTGTTTCCTGGTAATGATCTTTCCTGTTTCTATAACATTACTTACATATCCTTTTATTTTCAGTTGTGAACTTGACAGAATTAAAAACAGAGTTTCGAATTTTTTTCTTAAAGTTTGATTTCTTAAAGCATAAAGCTAGGCATAAATACTTAATGTATTTAAAAGATTTTTTTATTATTAAACTATGGTGAATTTTCTTATTTATTTCTTTATTTTTATATCTTTATTATGAATAAGTATATACATTTTATGAGCAAATCTTGTGAATGTGTTCCCGTTTCCCTCCTCTGTGTCCCCCACCCACTGAGGTACTTCCTCTGTGCGTTTCTGGATCAGTCCATAAGTTAGGGGGTTATGAACTGCACCAGAGGTAGCCAGTTTTTCATTCTTTTTTTTTCTTCCCCCTTTGTGTATTATTGCTGAGGGGGGCAATGTCTCTGGATATTCTCCCCCACCATGGCTCTTACATTCTTTCTACTCCCTCTTATATTAAGTTCCCGGAGTCATATTGGATGAGATTTAGGTCTACTTTATTGTTGAGATCTAAATTATCTCTGGATCTTTGCCCTGGGTTGTGTTGGGGATCATTGGTGTCTGTCTTCTTTGACCTTTCATGGGTTATCAGACTTGCTGTGGTGATTGGTCTCCTGGTTGTCTCATCACTTTCTCATAGGTTTCATGTGGGCACTGTGTGAAGGCTAGGTGTGGTTTGTCTCCTGCCAGGATGTCAGCCTTCATCCCATATCTTGTTGGTGGAATTGATTTGTCCCAGCTTTCTCACTGCCTTCTGAAAAATACAAACAGAATCTACATCAGAGAGTGAGATCAATATAGGTTAAAGGAGACATTGCTATTTTGGCTAGCTCCTAATGGGTGTAACCTCTCTGTTGCTTTCTGGTAGTAGAAATTTCCCCTAGGAGCCTGAGTTCTTGGTCCCCATAGGATTTTTCCATGGACCCCAGTTCTAGTTAAGGGTCCCTTGTTACTAAGTGGATCTCTTAGCAATCAGTAAGCCATTGGTTACCCTCCTATGTTTAGTGCCACTATTGCAAAGATGAGCACTTCTTGACTTGCTGATTTCTTCCATATAGCTATGTGATCAGCATTCTTGTGACAACTGACTATATTGTATATCAGTGGTCTCTGCTTTCTCCAAATATAATTGACCAATTTCTCCTGGAAGCTCATGCAACACCTTCCAGTGCTACACAAGCTAACATCTGGGAGCTGGTTACCATTCTGGATCTAGCAGGGTCTCTTGGTGTTGTTTGAAGACACTCTGTGATTCCTTCAACAATAGGGTCTTACCTTATGACTGGGACAAGTATTCAAGAGCTTTGACAGAAGTCTGCCACGTTTTGGGGACATTGTGGGTCTCTTTGATCAACAGCTAAGTGTGGGAAGGAACCAGTAACTGGACAGGGAGGTGCAGGCCTGAGCAATTATTCTTGAGGTTAGTCTTCCTCCCATTCTCTTCATGGCCCCTCATGCCAAATGGTTCCCTCAGGTTCCTCAGGAATTTACTGTGTAAAATCTAGGGTTTTATGGTGTCAATTCATTATTAGTTTAGTTTACTGTATGAATCCTACCACTCTCCCATTCCCCCCTCCAATTCTTTCCATTGCTTTTTACAGTCTCTCAGTTCACTGACAGATTTTCTTAATGTTCCAGCTCACCATGGTTAGGAACCACGTATGAAGAAGAATATAAGGCACTTGGCTCTCTGCTTATGTGTGTGGTTGCTAAGAATGATCTGCTCTAAGTTTATCCATTTTTATTTAAATTTTGTTATGTCATTTTTCCTTTCAGCTGCATAGAATTCCTTATATGAACCCCAGTTTTGAGTCCTATCTTATCTTTAACACAGAATTAATAAAGAAACAGAATTATGAAGGATAAATTAT
This sequence comes from Zapus hudsonius, assembly GCA_004024765.1. Classification (NCBI taxonomy): domain Eukaryota; kingdom Metazoa; phylum Chordata; class Mammalia; order Rodentia; family Dipodidae; genus Zapus; species Zapus hudsonius. The sequence goes on from PVHP010012355.1 coordinate 7,414, forward strand.
AGATTATTCAGTTTATTTAGGGAAGAATTAAATTGTGGGGATTATGTAAGGGAAATTGGGATCTGGGAAGAAGGCTAGAGCAAAGTCATAATCACGTGGAAACTAGGAAATACACATTCATGTGGAAAACATGACATAGTCTGTGAGATTCATTTAAGAGAAATTGAGGTTTTTAGGGAAAGATTGGAGTGGAGCCACAGGCATTGAACTACCCATTGGGAGAAAGTTAAGAGGGCAAATGATGGTGGATTAAAGAATAAAAGAGGAAAAATATCAAATCAGAGACCAAGAAATTCAGATGAAAACAAGTAGTAAAGAAAGTTATCCCCATGATTAACCTGAGTTTAGAGAAACTACACAGTTGGCAGGCCCAGAGTTAGAGAAAGCACTCACATGGTAGATTTAGAGGGTAAGGGACACATTCACATGGTAGATTCAGAAAATTATACATGTAATTAAAGTGAGAAGTCATCCCAATGTATGAAGCAGAGATAAGCAGGAAGACTAGTCAGTCCAAGAAATAGTACTCTGTTCTCCTCCTACACCCAGCTGGGTGTGTGGGGAACCAGATTCATGTATATCCAAGTAGAACAGGGTCGGGCAAGGAGGACCACACAGAGAGAAACACAGCTTTAAAAAGCATTTATAGTTTATTGAAAATGTATTCTTTCATCAGATCTAGGTATCAAAGTGAAGACCTGATTGATTTGAAGATTTGAAGGGGCAGGCTTCAGAACCAGCCCACCTGGGTAGTCAAGGCTGCCTATCTAGGCAGCATACTAGCCTGTGTAGGTAAGTCACAATGACACATGAGTTTCATTCCTGCCTTCCAGAGCAAGGTTCATTGGTTCTCTTTGGGCCTCAGTTCCTCACTGTAACTGGCTAAAAGTAGACAGCTTCCTCCTATTTCTCCTTCAACACAGCCAAGATATCAAAACAGTTATTATTTTGCTCAAGGATGTATGCTTCTCATGATCATAATTATCAGGTATTTCTAAAATTGGACTTAAAATTCTTTTTTTCTTTATTATCCATAAATTGATACATTGAGTGAGCAAATAATGTGTTGGTATCCCCAGTTCCCCGATTTCCCTCTTCTCTGTCCCCAATCAGCTAAATATTCTCCTCCGTGGGCAGTCTGGATCTTACAGTCTTTCTGCCCCCTCTTTCGCTCAGTTCCCTGAGTCGTGGTGGGTGAGTATTAAGGCTGCTTTATTGTCAAGGAATTAGGTGCCTCTATACTTCTGCTTTAGGTTGCGTTGAAGATCATTGGTGTCTGTCTCGCTGGCTTGTCCTGGGTTGACTGATTGGCTGTGGTTATAGGTCTCTTGCTTATCCCACCACTCTCTGTGGATTTCATGTGGATCCTCCAAGGTAGGTCTGAGGTGGCTCAACTCTTGACAGGATGTCAGCTATCAGCCTGAGGCTCCTTGATAGGGTTGGAAAGACCACAGCTCTCTCACTGCCTTCTGCAAAATACAAGCAGAATCTCCATCAGAGAGTGATATCCGTATAGGTTAACTGAGATACACATTTCTGAATTGTGTAGATTCTATTGTTAGTAGCCTCTTTGTAAAACTCTAGTAAAATGAATTTCTCTTTGGGGTCCCAAGATTTTGGTTCCCAGTGCATTTCACCCTCAAATCTCAGTTCCAGTCAAGGACTCCTCCTCACTGAGTGGATTACTTGGCCCAATTAAAAGTTATTGATTGCCTCCCCCAGGCTTTGGCTCCTCCATTGCACAAATGCTCATTTCTTGGTTCGATGTTCTCTCCCCATAGGAAATATGTTCAGCCTACTCATGGCAGCAGACTGTGTTTCATGTCAGTGGTCTCTGTTTACTCCAGCTGTCATTGACCAGCTTCCCCTGGCAGCTTATACAGTGCCTTCCAGCTAACCCTCTTCTAGGCATCTACCTGAAAGATGTCACACCTCAATACAGAGACATTCATACAACTATGTTTATAGCAGCTCAATTCATAATAGCCAAGAATTGAAATCAACCCAAATGTCCATTCATGAAGGAATGGATATCAAAACTGTAGTACATTTACATGATGGAATTTTACTCAGCTGACAGGAAAAATGACATATTGAAATTTAGAGAAAAATGGTCTGACTTGGAACAAATCTTACTAAGTGAACTCACAAAAGAACAGAGAGCCAAACGCTGCAAATTATCCCTCATAGGTGGTTCCTAACCAGATTAACAGTAAACTCTATGAAAGCCAGTCAGGAGAAGAGGGAGTTTGTGAAAGAGGGGTAAGAAATGAGGGGGAGGGGATGACTTAAACATGAAGCTGAACCAAAATTGGTTGAAAATCATAAAATCCTCACATGCATAATGTAACCTAAGAAGCAAGGAGTGGGCATCATCTGGCAAGAGGAGCCGTGAATAGAAGGGGAGAGAGTCAAAGCCTGTGAAAAATTGATCAGTCTGGCAATTCCTGGTCCCAGTCTCAGGCTCCTTCCATCATTGAGCTGTTGACCAAAGTGTCCCATGAGGTCTCCAAAACAAAACAGGCTTCTGTCAAAGCTCGTGTTTGCCCACCCCAGGTCCGAGGTAGGATCCTGTTGCTGAAGAAACTGCAGAAAGCCATCTATCAGCATAAGAGACCCTGTGAGGTCCAGAATGAACTTAAAATTCTTTATCCTCCTACTGGTATAAGAATACTTTAAATGAAATCAGACTGCAGTTTTATTGCATAGAACACAGTAAATTCTTCAGACACCCACAGTGGATACCATTCATATCTTGGTATAAGTAAGAGGGGAGCTTAACACAATAATAACTCTTATATAGTAAATTCCACGCTTCACGAAGTCTGTACTTTCTAGTGTCTACTGACACTATCACACTCTAAGATTTTATTGTGCTTAGAAGCATTCCTTCATGATCTAAGTTTAAAAAGAACAAAACTAAGTGGTATTCATTTCAATATATTTTTCTTGGCAGAAAAGAAAAGGGCATTGAACCCTACACCAATTCTAGCCAAGAAAAAAACATTTGCAGTTTGACAGAAACTCTATTATTTTTAAGAGACTATATAAGTTACATTAGGGCAAGTCTTTTTTTTTTGTATATGTCACATTAGGGCAACTCATTTTTTTCCATTAAAAATAGTAGGAAAGAAAATATTTTAAAATGATAACTTTTCATATTTATATAATTTGGCCACTTCTTTCCCTTTTATTCATTTCTCTTCTTTCTTTTATATTTCTTGATTTTTTAAAAGACAGTATCTTATTATACAGCCCAGGCTGCCCTCAAACTTGCAGTCCTTCAAACTCAGCCTCTCAAATCTGGGATTACAAGTATGTGCCAATTTCCCAGTTTATAATAATATAAATTCTTTAATATTTTCTACTTCTTTATTACAAAATTTAAATTAAATTATTCAAGTAGAAAAATACTTAATTCATTAAAAGAAATGAGTGGGGTATATCAGTATTAGTTTTATCTCCTAGTTTGTAAATTTTGTGTAGTCTTTATTATCCTTGATTTCTCCTGAATCAGGACTTATGGAGGACAATAATTTCCAGATCATTGACCAAAGAAGGATCATTTAAAGCCTTACCCAGCAAATGACATACTATTCTTCAGGATCTGACTTCACCAGGGGATGTTTCTATTGATTCACTCTTACCCAGTACTTACAAGGGAAAGCTAAAATCTGTATTATGTGGCTTGCCTCCTTTGCTTTTTTTTTTTTTTTTTTGCAATGGGCAGGTGCTCCTCAGCATCTAAGAAAGTTACATGCACATAAATCCATCTAAATTAAAAACAAAACAGTATGTTGACAATGGATTTAGTACACCTAACCTTCTAAACCTCATAGCTTAGTCTACTTTATCTTTAATGTGCTCATTTGCATGAACCTACAGTTGAACAAAATAATTTTACAGGAACCTGTTTTTAGATTAATTATATAACAGCATAGTATAGACTACAGATTATTTACCCAGGTGATGGTGTGGCTAACTTCTGAGCCCAGGATCCCCGTCGCTTCCCAGCATCTTAAGAATTCAAGTGCCACTTGTCCATGTGCCCTGCTACAAGGATCAAAGCTTTGCATAAATGTTAAAGATCTAGAAAGAGAACTTGGTACTGGAAAAAGAGATTTAAGAGAAGAGACCATGCAGGTCAAGTTGAAATCCTATTATAACTAGTATTTACGTCGAAACATCTGTGAAATTATGGTAGCCAATCTGTTACATATTCTTATTTAGAAAATCTAACTATGACCATTCCTAGGCCTTTTTATTAAAGTCAAGAATAGTAAAGTAATACTGGAAGGATTATTCAGTTATAACATGGTTTTAAAGAAGTAGTCTTGTTCTGCTTAACAACCCATTTTTTAATAAAATGACATGAATGACTATATACATATACTTTAAGGACTGGTGGAATTAGACTGTGCTTGATAAAGACCCCTTAATTCTGATACTGCAATGCTCTAATTTGGTTATTTCATGTCTTCAATTTTGTAATCTGAAACATTAAGTCACTATGAAGTCTAAAGTGATAAAAACTTATGAATAAGCTTTTAAACTAATCATTAATAATGCTTGTTAGAGAACTACAGTCACCAATGCTGAGGAGGGCTTTCTGATGATGCAGCTGCCTTTGAGTTAAAGCAGCATAGGGAGGTTGTCGTTTGAGACTGCACATGGGGCAGCTATGTTTGAGTCATCTATTGCTCCTGTAAGCAACCCCCCACCCTGCTCTGCAAGTAACCCCAATAAACTCACTGGTTCGCCAAAATTGGTTTTGGTGTAATTTTCCTTGGTCTGTCATCTACACTTTATCTGTGGAGATGTGTGTTGTGGTTAGCTTTCTAGTTGCTGTGCAGAAAGAACCCAAGCAAAAGCGACTTGTGGAGGAATGGATTTATTAGGCTTACAGACTCAATGGGAGACTCCATCCTGGCAGGGAAAACGATGGCATGAGCACAGGGTGGACATCACCTCTGCCACAGCACTGGAAACAGTGGCAGGAAGGTGTGCCAAATACTGGCAAAGGGAAGCTGGCTTATAACCCCCATATGCCTGCCCCCAACAACACAGCTCCATGGAGGTTGTAAAATCCAAACTGCCATCAGCTGAGAATCGATTACCCAGAACACATTCATTTGTTTGTGGGGGACACCTGGATCAAACCATGACAATGTGTGTTCATGCCTCTCTAGGGGGAAAGATTTCCTGTGGCAATTTATTTAATTAATCCATAATGAACAAAATATTATAATAGAAACTAAAAGGAACCTTTAAAATTGAATGATAATCACAAAACAGTATTGTGAAGGTTCTGGAATATGTTGGAAGAAGTATTAGAGAACAATGGCATGATTGCTCAGTTGTTAAAGTGCTTAGTGCATAAACATGAGGTCCTGAGCTCTGATTTTTAACACACCTGTGAAAAGGCTGGATATGATGGCATGCACCTGTAACCCTAGCACAGGGGAGGCAGAAATAAGAGGATTGCTAGGGCTTGCTGGCCAGCTTGGCGAGCTGAGTCAGTGAGTTCTGCGTTCAGTGAGAGACCCTTTCCAAGAAAAGATGGAAAGCAATAGAGGACCATATCTGACAATAGCCTCTGACTTCCATATATATGTTGACACATGTGAACACATACCTGAATATACAAATGTGCCCATATACATACAAAAACATGCATCTGCTCACTCATATACCACACACACGTACACATACATGCAATGAAGATAAATACCTGAAAAGTCCAAAGCAAGCAAGGAAAAACAAATGAAAGAACATTTATTGCAAAATGAAAGCTCATAGCAAAGATATAATAGTGCCCTGCAGGGAAAATATGTTTTATCTGATACCAGAAGAACACAAATGGTGAAGGGTGTCAACATTTTAGGACAGGCAGTTTGAGCCTGGGAAAACCTTGTGATAGCCAAAATAAGGATGACCTCCAAGGGGAACAAATCCTAGCAAACTAGAATTAATTTTCCCTCAAATGGCATTCTAGATGTTTGAGATTTTATGAATTAACAAAAGAACAAAAGAAGGTGGCGATCACAATGCATTGATTGTTAAGAACAGCACTGAACTCTGATTGGCAATCACTCATGGACATTCTAGGAAAGAGTTTTGATAAGGACAAGGCTTTTGCCGGGATTATTTATTATCTTTTTAGTATGAAGGAATATGAAACCTGTAGCTAGAATTTAAGTGACCGTGGTCTTATGTCTCCTATTTCCCCAAGCCAAAGAATCTTGGAATCTCCATACAGAGAAAGTGTGTGTGTGTGTGTGTGCGTGTGCATGTGTGTGCATGTGTGTATGTATGTTTTGTGTGTGTATGTGTGTATGTGTGTGCATATGTGTGTGCATATGTATATGTGTGTATGTATGTATGTGTATGTGTGTGCTTATGCGTATGCGTATGTGTGTGTGCGTATGTGTATGTGTGTGTGTGTATGTGCTGAAGGATGAGAAAGTGAGAGAGCAAAAGTGCTAGAGGGAATGAGAGTGAGAGGAAGAGAAATCCTTCCTTGGGGGTTAGGAAAGAAGGAAATAAAGTAAAATATGAATGAAGATGCAAATTTCAGCATAATTCTCTGGGTGGCCTTGGTCCTAATTCTCACCACTGTTGTCGCATTCTCAAGAATCCTCGTGGAGGGTGTTCATATACAACATATTGAAATATCTAGAAGGGGCTATTCTGACCAACACTGGTTTGTCCAGTCCTCCATAGAAACAACCAAGCTTTCAGTGTTTCCGCCCAGAGTCAGGTTTCCCCAAAGAATGAAGCTCAGAAAGGAATGATTTTCTGAGTTTCTTTGCTAGTGGGGGACATGAAGTGAGAACGTATCCACGCAGGTGGCCTTCCTTAGAGAACCTCCTCACAAAGAATCCTAAACTTCTGTGGACCATGGCTGCTTACTTGTAAGGAATAAATCTGGTGTAGGTAAGTTGTATGAAGGTCTCTGTAAGCAACAAAGCAGCAGCTACAAAGAGAAGAGACACCACTAAAATACAGGAAGTCATTTGGTTGGAACTAGGGAACATGAGCGAAGTAGCACAGAGACTTGGAAAATGTTTAAAGTTATAGAGAAAGGACAATGGTTCATATGATATATATTTAATTTATATTCCATGCTCCTAAAGGGAAAATAAAAGAAATAACAAAACAACTCTGAGACTATGTGTTGACTTGATATCATTGTCTTTGAGAGAATAGGAAAAATCCAACTGAACTGTTTCTCCTGTTATAGTTTTCATAGTGCAATTTATAAGAAAACCATTGTCCAGCACATACCAGCTGAGTGAGCTCTCAGTCATGTCATGTGGAGACCTCCAAGTTAGGAGCTGATTCCCAAAAGACTCAGTTCCAGTTCCCATGCCAGAGACAAGTACAGAGCTTGTTCTATACACAACAAACTAGCTACAACTAGAGTTCCCATAGTTTCCACCTCAGGTTCTATTAACTTGGTAGAAAGGTTCACAGAACTCAGAGAAACTCTGCATTCATTTACTGGTTATGGTAGTTTAAATGGCTGTCCAACAGTAGATTCAGGAGTTTCATTAAAAATTTTGTCTCCAATCTCCTGGCTAGAGATGGTGTCACCTTGGGCAGATCCTGGGGTATTACTGGAATTCCAGCCTATAAAGTAAGTGAGACAGAAGATACACCAGCTCAAGGGACTGTGTGGTCATTTGAATAATGTCCCCCAGTAGAGTTCATTATAATTGTGTTTATTTATTTATTTATTTATTTGGTTTTTTGAGGTAGGGTCTCACTCTAGCCCAGGCTGACCTGGAATTCACTCTGTAGTCACAGGGTGGCCTTGAACTCATGGCGATCCTCCTACCTCTGCCTCCTGAGTGCTGGGATTAAAGGCGTGCACCACCACACCCAGATTATTAAATTGTTGTGCTGAGGGTTTCTCTCTCTGCTTGGATCTGTGAAAGGGGCCAGCCTCTTTCACCATACGGAACTTCTCCTGTAAGCTTTAAATAAATTCCTTCTTCACATAAACTGTGCCTAGTTTGGAGATTTGTCCCAGAAGTGTGAGCTGTCTACAACATTGGTTTATGATAAAATATAAAACACAAGATGCAGTTGAACACCTGAATGAAATATATGCACAGAGTGAGGTATGGTGAAAGGAATTGGGTTGCTCAGAAAGGAACGGGCTGCTCAGGTACAGCAACCTCCAAGGAAGCCCCAGGTGTCCAGTCCTCCTGGGTTTTTATAAAAGCATCCTTACATGTGGATGATTGGCTAACTCATCCGCTAATGTTCAGTTCTTCTGCCCCCCAACCCCCACTCCAGAGGCTGGAGGGGGAGGTCAGGGGACAAGTTGCAATTCTCTGAGTCGATCTTTCTGGTGGTCAGCTCTCATTGTAAAGCTATGAAAGGGCTTCCAGGTGCCAGTTATCTCATTAATATACAAAAATGACTCATCAGTTTTGAGATTCTCTCTTTCTCATAATGCCACAGTGCCGGGCCTTAGGCATATTAGGTTAGTGCTTTAACACTGACCTATAATCAGCAGTATGCATGACAGGAAACAAGATGAAGACCAAAATATATGTATGTATCACCTAACAGAATCATGTTAAGATAGCAAAAGCTTTCCTCAAATATTTATGTATTTTATTGATACATTCAGATAGAGTTCACATATCAAGGATTCAGATATAAAATATTCAGATATATGCATATATTTATGTGTACAATTATGCATGCATGCATGTGTGTTCATAAGAAATTCATCTAGAAATAAGAGTTGAATCTTCAGATTAAAAAGATATGCTGAATACGAATGAAAAGAAACCACCAAAATTAAGGTGATGTCAAGCCACCACAGCTAGTGAAAATGTTTGATTTTTAAAGGTTACTGTTTGAGTTTCTGACTTAAGTTTCATAAAAAGGTCATTAAATGAATATGGCTTGGGATTAGGATAGAACTTGGAATGATTTCTGAAAAGACCCTATGCAAGGTGGCATTCTCAACATTCATGATTAAAAAATCAAAATATTGATAACTCTGAAAAAAATGTTGAACATGCTTAATGTCTTGTAGTATCAAATATTAAGCTATGATTTAATCATGTAAAAATAAATAAGCACATCCATCTCATTACTCCTCAAATTTGCTTTCATCTTTAATAAGTTGTAAAATTGTATATATATCAAATAATTGTTTCAAAATAATTTTTTCTGTGATATGCTATCAGTATGAGTCTGACTTGTATACATATTTCCTAATATATCTGGCAGTTGTTTTAAGAGCCTGGCAACACAAAAATCCTAGGGTCTCCACAGCAACATGTGGTTCATCCTCATGGCTCCATCAGGCTTCTGTGCAAGAACTCCAACAACCCTGCCTCATATCACCCAGCGGCTATTTCCAAAACACCACATTGCAAATTTAATGACCCTTTTCTTTCCTGCAGTTGTTATACTCTCCATATACCTGGTAGGCAACCAAATTTGTTAATCCAGTGGGGAATAAACATACTTTGAGGTGCAAGAAGATGCCCTCATTTTCTTTCTTCAGACTCCCTATTTTCAAGAGTCAGCATTCCTTCTGCTCCCCTGATACAGAGCAGCTGGCCAAATCTCAATAGTGGTAATGGCTCATACAATTACAGCTGGAGTGGTTCTAGTCTTCAGCCCAAACTTTCCTTTCTTTCTGTGACATATCCTTCTGTGAACACCAGTCTATTTTTTTCACACAGCCCTGTACAGGTTCTCAGGACACATTCAGAACACAGCTAGCCTCTCACACAAACGACTTCCAGCTCATTCCTGACAAAGTTCTTGCTTCCCCTCCTAAGCAAAGACTCACAGCCATATCTCTTTCTGAAACGAGGTCTTTTAACTATGACTAGAATGTCCACCAAGCTCTGCTTTCAGCACTGCAAGGCATCTCTTTGACCAAGGTTTCAAATTTGTCCACAAATAAATTCCAAAAGGCTCAAAGTCACAGTCATGTTTCTAACAGCAATGACCCCACTCCTCTGGTACCAATTTTCTATTGCAGGTACCTTCTCTTTGCTGGGACAAAGCACCCATCTAAAAGCAGCTGCTGGGAGGAAAGTTTTTATTCTGACTTATAGTCTTAAGGAAAAGCTGAATGATGGCAGGGGAAATAATGACCTGAGGAGAGGCTGGACATCACCTCTGCCACAGCAGGTGGACAACAGGCTGAGCCTAACTCTGGAAAGGGTGAACTGGCTATAATACTCTTGAGCCTTCCCCCATCAACACATCTTCTCCAGCTAGGCTCCACACCCCAAATTGCCATCAGTTGTGGACTAAAACACATGAGTTTTGGAGGATATCTCATTCAAACCACTATGACATCTCAGCTATATATTCAAAAAGCCCCGGAGGTTGGACAGTTTCTGAATTGACATGGTCAGTGCTATAATCAGGATTCTGTAGTACCATGACCTCAAGTTCATGGTACATCACCATGATTCTTTTACGAAAATATTCATCTCATGGTCTAAGGCACAGTTTACTAAATTTCATTTTGGTTCATTAGATATTTTGTGAGCCATTAGATAGTAGGGGCTGAATGACAAGTTAGAGGCACAAAAGGAAAATTTACCCCTGAATATAAATTAGTTCTAGTTAATATGAATTAATGCCCTTTCTTAAATTCAATAATTTGATGCAATCAACCTTCCACCAAGGGTCTGATCAGTCTCTTTGAGAAATTTTGTTACGTTAGGAGCTCAGCATTGATGTACTTTATTGGAATTACAGATACCTGGCAACAGAAAGAGCTATGGGATTGTGAAATAGCAGAAGCAGACAAGGGGAGAGGAAGCCCCTCTTGTCACAGTGTTTTCTTCCAGGAATAGAACTTCACTTCTGAGATGAAATAGTCTCAGACAAGTGAGAGGAAGCTCTGTTCTTTTCTCAGCCTCTACCTTTCCAACTGAATACCTCAGTCATAAGCCCGTGAATAGGTTGGCATAACTGAGGTCAGAGGAAATCTAACATGTACTGGCTATGTCATCTTGACCACTGGGGTTTTATGATGCTTCCTTTATTATATTTATATATGATTAGATATGTCCTCATGCTTTGTTCCCATAGACCTATTGCATAGACCTCTTATCCATCTCCTCCTGTATTTGATCTTCCCATCCTGCTTATTTCAGGACTATGACTAGCTAGGTAAGACATTTTCAATATTCATCAATCTATGTAAATTCTTACTGTGGGCCATTACGTTTTGTCCACAAATGAGATGATTAGAAATAAACTCTCTCCTTTTCCTCCATGTGCACCCCTAAAGGGGATTGGAGACTGTAAGTGTGATAATGACGTACTCTGCTTCTTAATGACAAGTCAACTAATCTTTGGTCCAAACTTGAGCTTTTTTTTGCTCCTGTATCATCTAGTCATAAAACCCCCATACGGCTATAGATGAGTTGTGCTGAGGAATAGGTATCAGTGCAGTAGAGATAAATACCATTAGTGACTTGATCATTGATTTTTCCCAGCTAAATTACATCTGTGTGTGCTATTTTTGGATCACAGATTTATAACTTCAATAGATTATTCACTTCTAATAAGACCATGTTGGATCTTCCTTAGTGGATGTATGTTGTTGTTGTTGTTGTTGTTTCTCTTGGAATACCATAATGTCATCTTGAAGTAGAAAATAATTTGGCCACAGTAACCATAACTTTGGAACTTAACAATACAGTGACATCCAGGTTTATGACTGTGGTTATGAGTCTGTTGACATGCCCTAGTAGATGGAGGAGGAGAGGGTCACAGACCCTCACTTGGGATCCCAGCTGTGCTTCCTTCTTGCTCTCCCCTAGCTGTAATTGATGCTGTTAAGATATGAGAAGTCACAGTTCAAGATGGGATGGGACTTTGTTGGGATGCAGCTGTCACTGAGTGACCCACACTCCTGTGAGTAATTCCATACGGGTGCTCTATAAGTAACTCATGTTTTCACCAACCTCAATTTGGATACAGTTGTGCTTTAGTCTGCCATCGAAGCTATATCTGGGCGGAATAAATGTGTGTTTACATCTCCCTAGGGAAAAAGTTTATAAAATAATGGACTTAATAGTATTCATTCCTGATAGGATGTTCTGATCACATCATTTATTTCGTGATTAAGCATGCTATTTCTTTTAGCACCAAATACAACCTGCTAAGAAACCATACTGTGACTGATCCAGATGACCCACGGAAGAGGATATCCAGCTGATTGGGGATGGGGAGGGGGGCATTGGGGAATTGGGGATAACAACTCATTGTTTGCCCACTAAATAATGTAACTCATTATGGTCAATAAATATGTATTAAAAAAAAGAAACCATACTGTGTTAGAGATGAGCTGGAATTGTCGAGAGCAAAGAGGTGCACTAAGGGTGTCCTGACAGGGCTGAGACTGATGACTGTCTCCTGTGTCATAACCACAGCTTAGACCTACTGGCGACTTCTTGCCCTGGAACCCACTCAAAACTGTAGCTGTAGAGTCCCCGATGTTTGGACATGTTCTTTCCATACACTTCACAGGCATACTGGTTACCATCCACGTTCCCCTCACTGGTAGAAGGCACAAGTTCCACTAATTGATCTGTTACTTTGGAGGAGGTGTATGAGCATGTGTGAAACACTAGTTTGATAAAAGCCTTTGTCAATGTAGACCTAGTCTAACCACAGAAGTTTGTATCTTCCATCTTTCCCCATTGGACTTCACCTGCTTGGTGCTACCTAACACTTCAAATTTAATAAACTAGTTATATATTTTTATTATATGTTTTATTGGCATAGATTCATTGTACAAAGTAATAGATTTTGTGAAGACACTTTTCTCCAAGCCTATCAGATACTGTGACCATTTTCCTGCCCATGTTCTCTCTCCTGAGCCTTCCTACGGATGCCCTTTGTTCCCCTAGACAGTTTCTACTTTTATGACGTACATAAATAAATGGTCTCATGAGTCTATATAAAATCCAGCATACACCAATGAGAGAAAGCTTGTGACATTTGTCTTTCTAAATGAGAAAATTAAAAACACTCCGTTTATCAAGAATAAGACAAGGGTGTTCACTTTCTATAATCTTATCCAGGACATTGCTTGCGTTCTTAGTTAGAACAATTAGACAAAAGAAAGAAAATATATACAGATAGGAGAAGAAGTTAAAGTATTTTTATTTGTAGGTAACTTGATCCTTTTCATAAGAGACCCTAAAGACCACCAGAAAACTCTTAGAACTGAAAAACAGTTTCAGCGATTTAACAAGATACAGTATCACTGTATAAAAATAAGTAGCCTTCCTACTCAGTGAACATGCTAAGAAAGAAATCATGAAAACAAACCCATTTAAAATAGCCTCAAATTTTCTTGGAATAAGTCTGAGAAAGTGAGAGAAAAATCTCTACAATGAAAATCACGTAATGCCCAGGTAAGATATTAAAGCAGACAGTAGAAGAGAGGATGATGGTCCAGGCTTGAGGACTCACAGAATTAATATGGTAAAAGTGGTTATCTTACCAAAAGCAATGTATAGATTCAATGCGATCATCATCAAAATTCCAACACTATTTTTAAAGTAAATAGAGAAAACATGAAAATGCCTATGGAATCATAAAGGACTACAAATAGCCAAGGCGATCCTGATGGAAAAGAAAAACAATGGTGGTGTTATCTGATATTCCTGTTTTCAAACTATACTGGACTCCTTATAAGAAGGGTGATGCAGCACTGCACAAAAGAGACATGTAGGTAAGTGGAATATAGGATCCATAATTAAATTCACACAGCAACTGTCCCCTGATTTTTATTAAGATGCCAAAATACATTGGAGAAAATAAAGAAAGCTTTGTTTTTTAAGAAAACTGGATATCTACATGTAGAAGAACAAAACTGTATCTCCCATTTTTCATCCTGGATAAAAAATAATAATTCAAAATTTATCAAATACCTTACAGGGAAGAACACTTCAAGATATAGACATAGGCAAGGACATTCTGAAAATGATTTTAATAGCTCAAGAAATGACAAGTTGGATTGCGTTAAATTAAAATTAGCATTTCTGTAAGAAAGTAATTTCTGGATTTTCTTCATATTATAGGGTCCCCAATCCAGTGTGCATTCCTTCAACACACGAGTCACAGCTTCACATTTAGATTATTTGATCAGTAAGGTTTCTCTGACTCACCACCATGCTTTGTCCTTATTAATTTTTAAAGTGCATGTTACAGAGCAGGTTGATTTGCTTCGAAGTTGTCAGAAGCGTCCTCCATGCTGGTTAGGAAGCTAGAATGAGAGTGGAGAGAAGAGAAGCTAGAAGATTTCAGAGGAGGGGATAGTAGACAGGAAAATGGGGGATCAGAATACAGAAGGTAGAAGGGTCCAAGAGGGGACGGGGCAAAGGTAGGAAAGTGGGTGGGGGTACCCAAAACCAGTGATGGCACGAATCAGTGCCATAGAATCCCACTGGTACAATAGTGGCACACGGGTTGTGGGGATAATAAACTGCTCTCTAATTGGACTGGAGGTGCTCAGTGGGAAGAAATACATGCCTGATACTGACAGCTAAGTCAGAAGCCTCTACGGATGGGGAGGTCACAGACCCTAGAAAAATCTTCCACTGTTCTTTGCCTAAAAGGAGAGGTAATGCCTGACAACATGTCTCCTACATGTTTGTGTTTATCCCTGTGAGCCATGCTCTCTCTCCTCACTAGAATCTGCTTCTTTACAGATGGCTGTGACTATCAGGGAGACCTGAGACTCAAGACACATCAGAATGACAAGAAAGGCAAGTCTCCTGCCTACGACGAGATGAGCCATGTCTACGGCATCTACCAGGCCCAGGAAGCATTGCAGAGGAATTGGTGATTAAGTACAAGTGTCACTCTCAGGCTAACCTGAGAACCCACTCCAGGGAGGCAGAAGACCCTGAGGAGACTCAACAACTCACACTTATCAAAGCAGAAAATTAGAGGCTACCTAGAGCCCACGAAGGAGACATCTAATAAACCCTCCAAAACTCAGGGAATATTGTCCTTGCCAGGGGTAGGAAAGAATACAAGCGCCCCACTGTAGGACAGTGGACTCTGATGCATGCCCCACCCATCACAGAGAGAGAGAGAGAGAGAAAGAAAGAATAAGAGAAAGAGAGAGAGAGAGAGAGAGAGAGAGAGAGAGAGAGAGAGAGAGAGAGAGAGAGAGAGAGAGAGAGAGACTATGGCACTCATGACCCCACAGTGATAACCCATAATCCCACTGGAATGGGGGCAGGGAAGAGGGGACATAGAAGTATAACCTGATGGCAATGCAACCAGTTAGCAATATGTTCATATATGAAAGTTCTCAATTTAAAAAATGTGTATGTGAAGATATGGAGATGTTAAAGAAGAGGTGTTATCTGAAGTAGAGACATAGAAGAATGAAATAAGAATGACTTTTGTCATATTTGTGTTTACATATTTATATATCATGTATTTAAATATCATGTATCCTAATAAATGTTCTTGATTCTAAACAGATTTGCCTTAGGTCAGTTTGCTTAATGAGAGCACACACAAAAAAAGAAAGAAAGAAAGAAAGAAAGAAAAAAGAAAGAAAGAAAGAAAGAAAGAAGAAAAGAAAGAAACAGTGATAGAAAATTGTGACCAAATCTTTTAAATCTTGATCTGTTATAAGCTATAACCAAGTGAAAAGTAAACTGAATCATCTCGGACAAAATTCTACCAAATGCTGCGACAGTAAGCTTTTAGTAAATGGAAATCAGCCCTGAGGATTTCCAAGACTCAAAACAGTGTATTGGCATTATGTCGCCCCCTTGTGGTGTAATGAACAAAATACTTTTAAATACAAATAATTAAAGGCAGCTCTATGAATGACAGCAATTGGAAAAACTACATTAATTGAACACTGGATACAAAGAAACACTTGCACTTCTCTGGAAATGTAATAACCCATTATATGCCAAGACTCTCTCTTTGTTCTAGCACTTTTTGTTTATTTCTTGAGAAAGGGTCTTACCTGGCTGTCTGGATTCTCAGCAATCCTCCTGCCTCATCCTTGAGAATGCTAGGATTACAGGTGAGCACCATATCTGAATTTTTCTAAGACTCTTAGTGTGAGATAAACTCCTTTTGTCTCTGTTTCTGCAAGGAGAGGAAATAACTAAAATAAGTCCTGATGCATGATAAGCAAGTGACGAATAATAAAGGAAGATGAAGGAGGGACAGAAAAAGCAGGAAAGGAAACAGTTAAAACTACCTGAGGTTGTCCCATAAAGCAAAGAAAGCTTAAGCTTAGGGGTTCAGGTGTTCTTGTATCATTGCCTTTAATTTTGTAGTGGCAATCTTAAATTATTTCTCTTAAAGACAGCATCCTAAACTCGGTAGGACACACACCTTTAAAACCAGCAGCAGTAGGAAGATCACGGTGAGGACAAGGCCATCCTGGAGCTACAGAGTGAGGTTGTGGTCAGTCTGAACTAGAATGAAACCCTATATTGAAAAACAAACAAAAAATGATAGTCTCCTGAACTTCAGCAAACGATATGCTTCATAAAAATCTGTCCCATTTCTATATCACTTTTATTCTAGTTAAATGATAAAGTACATTACACTTGCTCCAGGTCATTCAGACCAGAGATAAACACAGCCTTTCATTCAAGAAGTCCACAGTCAACAATGTTTCCTGATGCCTATATTTTAGGCAATTCATTTTCAAAAAATGACATTACTCTTAGAAACTCAGGTGAAAATATGAGGTGCCTCACTTTGCAGAAAAGAGATGATGAGAGGAAGTGGCTGCAGAATCAGGTAATTCCTTCCATCAGGAGGCCAGAGTTGAATATTTTAGGACCCCAGATTACAAAATCATTATGAAACCCCAAAATTTTGGGGGTTTTGTATTTTATTTATTTATTTGCAGATTTGGTTTTAATTTAATTTAATTTATTTATTTGCAAACAGAGATAGTCAGAAAGAGAGAGAGAGAGACAGAGACGTAGACAGAGCATGGGTGCACCAGGGCCTCCAGCCACTGCAAATGAGCTACAGATGCATTCACAACTCTGTGCATCTGGCATTATGTGGGTACTGAGGAATCGAACTGGGGTACTTAGGTTTTGCAAGCAAACACCCCTCAACCGCTGAGCCATCTCTCCAACCCTCATATCGCATGTTTAAAGACGTTTTTCTTTCTAAAACTATGCCAGAGCTGGGGGTAGTGATATAAATCTTTAATCCCAGCATTTGGGAAGCTGAGGCAGAAACATTTCTTTGAGTGTGAGGTCATCCTTGACGACACAAGCAGTATGTGGCCAGCCAAGAATATAGAGTGAGACACTTTCTTAAACAAACAAAGCTGTGCTATTTAATTCTCATACCTGGTGCCACAAATATGACCCAAATGTCCCCCCTCTTCTGCAAGCATGCATCTTTTCTATTGTCAATCCCTCTCCTGAGATCTTAGTTCCCTGTGGCTCTTACCCTATTGCTTGCTCTGATGTGTGTTTGTGTGTGTGTGAGTGTGTGTTGATATATGCAGGCATGTATAAAGATGTATACGCTGGTGTGTATGCATGTGGACACCTGTGAAGAATGTCAGGTGCCTCCATCTTCTGTTTATTTCCTTGTGATGAAGTCTCTTGCTGACTTTGGGGCTCGATGTACTTCAGTCAGAATGGCTGGCCACTAGGCTCCAGTTACTCTCCCAAGTCTGTCCCCCTCAGCACTGGGCTTACAGAAATGCATGTTCATGACTAAATTTTTGTATGGGTATTGGGGATCAAACTCACATCCTCCTCCTTACACAGAAAGTACTTTTCTTAACTCTTCCTACAACACTTTAATCGCAACAATACCACAAAAACACAGTTAAAAGAAGTCCTCACTAACCATAGGTCCTCAGAAAGGCTACACCTTCCAAACTCACCAACCTAGCAATATTTGTCTCAATTGACCAATAATAATCTCACTCTCTGCTGGAGACTCTCTTTGTAGTTTTCAGAAATAAACAAGAACCAGGGAAAACCGAACTCCACCAAAGGGACCTGATTTGACGGGGGACACTCAAGCAGGAGACGATCCATGTAGAGCCCTAACACAACCTCTAAGGAAGTGGGATGACAAGCAAAAGAGCTATTCCCACAGCAAGGCAGATAACCTAGGGAAGGTCAATGGAGAGAGGCACCAGGTTTGATTCCCCAGTACCCACATAGAGCCTGATGCACTAAGTGGTGTATGCCTCTGAAGTTCAGTTTCAGTGGCTGAATGCCCTGGTGCACCCAGTTTCTCTCTCTCCCCCAGCCTCTCTCTCATAAATGAATAAATAATAAAAAAGAAAAATATTTTCAAAGGATTAGTACTAGGGATAAATATATTTTATATTTTTCATAAGTCAACGTAAGAAAAACATTAAAGACTAAGGTACACTTTTTTTTCATTTTTACTCAATTTCAACTGTTAACATGTGAATGGTTAATATTCCCTGTGAAAACTTTATTAAAATATAATCATGTTATTCATAGGGATAAAGAAAAAGTAAGACTAACCAACCTCAGCATAGTACATATGCTATTACCCCTAATTTGCCTTAGTTTTATGCAGGCATGTTTGTGTGAGAAGGTGCTAATGTGTGTGTGGCCACACATGCCCATATGTACACATGCATGTGGAGACCAGAGGACAACTGTGGGTGTCATCCTCAGGAACACCACCTACCTCCTTCGAGACAGGGTTTCACATTGGTCTGGGGCTTGCCAATTAGGCTGGGCTGACTGCACAGTGAGACCCAGAGATCCTCCTGTATCTGCCTCTTCAGACCTAGAATGCCAGGTACGTGCAACCAACCTGAGGTACTCATAATGCTTGTGTGGCAAGCTCTTTACCAATTAAGTGTCTCCTCAGCTCCTTAGTAGTCTTCTTTTTTCTCAAGACTGTTATTAGTTTTTATAGGAATTAGAATCATAAAGCAATGACTTGGATTTAATATTAGAGTTAGAACATGGAGAGATACATGCACACATACTGCCTTTGGTCCATTCAGCCATGAACAAGAACCAGGATTGTGTGTACAAGTTGCCTCACCTTAGAAAATAATGAATTAAATTCCAAATTATTTTTGCATGCTCTTCAAATGCATGTTTTATCACTTACGTTCAATGGGTGGAATTATACCAAAAACTATATTCAATTATGCTCTGCTTCATAATCAAATACCTTTTCTGTACCATTGACCTTAGCTTGACTTACTCAGAATAGCATTTATTAATTTTTTTAAAGTTTATGAGAGAGAGAGAGAGAGGGAGGGAGAGAGAGAGAGAGAAGGGCAGACACAGTGACAGAGATGCTGAGAGATGTGTGTCATGTGATAAGTGTACTTTATTGTCTGCTTCTCATTTTAAAAATCTTGGTTCTCAACAAAAGCCTAAAATTACAAAACAAAAAATAGAGTATGGAGAGAGAAGACAGACAGGTTGGTAGTTCAAGCATCCTAAAATGATATTCAGCTTTAGGTCTGTTATGTGATACAAAGTGATATATTTCGGCCGACACAAATATCACATCTCTTTTCTGCTCACTGCTAATACTGTAGCTCAAAACAATCAGCCAAGCAAGTAAACTTCAGAAGAATACAGTTCCCTTTGTTTTAAGGCCCAGAACACCAGAAAATTACTATGTAGTTTAAAGCATTATGTTATCCAAGATGATATCTAAAACCCTCGGGTTTTGTTTTGTCATTCCTCCCTGTCATCCTGCTCCAAAAGAGGTCTCACATTTTATTGTACAAGTGGAATGATACCTCCAATGGTTATGTCTTCAGTTTGTTTTGAAATCTACCACCTGAGTTGAATGTACTGGGTTTAACACACCAGACATTCAAGATACAGGCAGTGGGGTGGGGGGTGTGAATAATGGTCTCTTTTAAGTAAGAGTTATCTCCTGTCAGCCAGCCTATACAAAACTCCTGGAAAATAAGAAAGTGTCAATAGAAATGCCATTTTTAGCCAGAGCGCCTGAGATGCTAACTGTTCTGTAAATTGTTTTTGACACCTGGTTATGACCTGTTATGCATCAGAGTTGGCTACAAACACCCTCTTGATAAAAATGTTCTAACCAACCCACTTTATTCCTTCAGTTATATCTTATTTTACATTCAATTTGTTCCCATTCTCAGGTGGCCTACACTAAATGGAGTTCACCTAAAATAAATCCTGGGAGATTTCCTCCAGTGGTTCTCTCTGGTTTCCTTACAGTCACCATTTCAAAAATTTTTATGCTATTCCTCAGCAGGGTTCCTGGTGAACTGAGTTTCAAAAACTATCTCCCCATAAGACATATTGAAATATCTGTGCCATAGAAAAGGTAGAGAAACATTTAAATTATCCAAATTTAACCAAAAATTCTCCCTTACACAGAATAGTTAACATTAAGCATGCTATAATTTTTTAGTTAACACAGTTTGGAAAATAATCTCTTCAAGTTGTGTGCAATTGTGTATGATACATTTAAAGTCTCTAAAATAGGAACTGTTTTTTATTATTTCATCTGCTTTGATACTACACTGTGAGCGAATGTTAATGACCATGTAAAACACAACTGCACAGTGCTCCTGCTCAATGTATGCAATCAGAGACGAGCTAGAAACGATGATCAGGACAGACCTCTAGTGACCAGCATGTGGATGGTCTCATTTTTAATTGAGCCTCATGGCACCCTTGTGAGAAAGTTAAAATCAAAACCAGGATATTATTGAAACACTGACTTGTTGATGTATTAACCTTAACCTTAACCTGTGCTTAAGGATCTATCTAGTTTGTTCTCTCTACATGGGATTTTATATATATATATATATATATATATATATATATATATATATATATATATGTGTGTGTGTGTGTGTGTGTGTGTGTGTGTGTGTGTGTATGTATGTACATATATGTGTGTGGTATAGAATAAATATGAAGGAATAATCACTATAGCTTAATTTGTAATATATTAAGAAAAAAGTTTAAGACTTGATTGTTCATAAGTGCTAATTGGAATGCAAAATGGTATAGCACTTTGGGAAGCATTTTGATAGTTTCTTACATAACTGAACACACTGAATCACTAAATGTTGACATTTCATCATTATAGGGACTGGAGAGATGGCTCAGTGGCCAACAAAGCCTAATGACCTGAGTTTAATTCCCCAGTACCACATAACCCCAGGACATGCATCTGGAATTTTTTTTTGCAGTAGCTGGAGGCCCTGGAGCACCCACTGTCTCTCTATCTTTTTTTCTCTCTCTCTCCTCTCTCTCTCTCTTTCTCTCTTGCTTGATCTCTCTCCCTGTCTGTCTCATAAATAAAAAGAAAAAAAATCTCATCACTTCAGATTAACACTAGAGATCTACAAGGCATATTCAAACAAAATGTATATGTTCATAGCAACTGAATTCATGATGGCCCCAAATAGGAAATAAACCAGAAGTCCTTCAACTGGTGAATGGAAGTGTCAGTCAGCCACATGCTGCTGGGATGAATCTCCAAACCAGGCACAGTTTTTGGGAGGAAAGTATTTATTGAACTAATAAATCCAGGGGAAGTTAAGGAAAAGGTTGGCTCTCTGTCACAGAAGCAAGCAGAGAGAGAAACCCACCACCAGCACCTCAAGCAAGCACACTGTAACACTGCAATTCACAAAATGCAGAACTGCCAGACCTGGGGTTCTGGCTGCTGTTTTGCGTATGTATCCTTAGAATTTTGCATCCAATTTAGAAAGGGTGTCATGACCCCAGGAGGCCAGGCCAAAGTAACACTTCCTCAAGCCAGAAGCCTTGAGACAATTAACAATTTAATAAACACAATTATAATAAATTCTATTGGGGGACATTTATTTAAAACTACCACAGGAAGTAAATAAATGATGCATTTGTTAGGATGCTTGTTGTAGTCAGCTTTCTCATTGTTACACAGAAATGAATCCAACCAAAAGCAGCTTCTGGAGGAATGAGTTTATTTTGGATTACAGACTGGAGGGGAAGCCCTGTGATGTCAGAAAAAATGATAGCATGAGCAGAGGGTGGACATCACACTAGCAAGGGAAAGCTGGCTATAACCCCCATAAACCTGTCCCCAACAACACACCAACAAGGTTCTAACTCCAAAACTTCTATCAGCTTGCAATCACGCATTCAGAACATATTAGGTTTATTGGGGCCACCTGAATCAAACCACAATAATGGGTTGACAACTCTGCAATAGAAAAGAAAATAATTTTGGGTAAAAGCAATAGTTTGGTTGTCTGTGTTATGTATTGTGCAAGGTAAAATAGTGAGAGTAAGATAGATGCATACTAGATAAAATTAAATGAATAGAATCTGGAAAAAACAGACATGTAGGAATGCAGAGCAGACAGTGGTCAGAGTTTGGGGAATAGATTTGATTGCAATTGGCAATTAATGAGGGAATTGGAGGATTAAAAATCTGTCCATATCCTATTGAAAGTGGTGTTAAAAGAACTCTTTTCCTTTCCCAGATATAAGCCTGCAATTTTCAGAAAATTCCTTTATAGCCAAAGGACATGCCCTAAACCTTTGTGCAACCTAATGGTTCCTTGGCTTACTTTTCAGATTTTAATTCCTTCTAAGACATTTCCAGAGCTATTCGGAAATCTCACTTATCAAAAGAAAGAGAAATAGAAAATGTTTTTAATATTTTGGGATGTAGCATGAAAACCACCCAAATGGTATTTATGGCTAATGCTCAGACAGTTAATTGTGACTCTTCCTTGAGAAACCCATACTTACACCTCAGAATGTCTTATTATTTCCTTGATGAGCCTGCCATCATGCTTTGAGGTATGTTTTTCTTTGTATCTGACTGCCTCTCTTTCTTAACCATTGGCCTCAGAATCCATTTTAAAATATCTTCAATAAAACTCTTCTTCATATTAGCTAGTTCTGAAATTCTTTTCTGCATTGAAACTACAAATCTGAGGTTTGCCTGAGTCAAGGGCCCTAAAATATCAAAGGAAATCCTTGGGCTGTTGTTGAACATGACAGTGGGGAGCTATGTTATTGCCCTTACCACTGACAACTTCTCCTCTAAAAGCATGTGTAAGTTGAAAGCAAGGCAGAGGAATAGTTCGTCTGCACAACTGGAATCCAAAAGAAAGCAGAATTAGCTAAACTTATATCAAATAGAGCAGAGCTTATCAGAGATATTAAACCAAGATAAAAAAATTATTATAAATGATGAGAAGGTTGATTCAGCAAAAGGGAATAATTTTAAATGTCCATTATTATGCTATAAACTAAAGAGAAAACATTAGTAGACCTAAAGTAAGACAGATTCAAATACTGTAATGAGAGGGATTAGGAGGAAGACCCCTCCCACAGATAGAGAGGGCATGGCCTCACACAGTGACCTCATGTCATGGTATCAAGGACACACCCAGGCTGGAGCCTTGCCACTCCTTCCAGCAAAGAAAGCATTAAAAGTCCTGACCAACTCAGGATAAGCCAAATGTGTTTGTGTTTTTCAGGATGCAACGAGAGAGCTGTGGCCCATCTAACCCTACCAACCAACCGTAGGCCGATGGCTGAGATCCTGGCAAGAGAGGAGCCACCACAGTCATATCAGGGAGGATCTGTAGGGAACCCAGCAGACAATGACAGATGAACAAGGGACCCATAGCCATAGCCATTCAATCTACACAGGATAGGCCAATGAGACAGAAACCAAGGATTTTTGACACAAAGACCCCTAAGCTCACAACATTAAAGCAGCCTTAATTAACTCACCCACCACGACTCAGGGAATTGAGCGGAAGAGGGGGCGGAAAGATTGTGAGAGCCGTGGTGGGGGAGACTATCCAGAGGCATGGCACCCTTCAGTAACAACACACGGGCCAGGAAGACCGGGCTGAATACTAGGCTATCTAGGATCCCCTGCCACAAGGACTAATACAGACAGCCCGTGGTGGAGGATATCCAGCTGATCGGGGATGGGGAGGGGGGAATTGGGGAATTGGGGATAACAACTCATTATTTGCCCACTAAATAATGAAACTCATTATGGACAATAAATATATATTAAAAAAAAAACAGAGCTGGGTGTGGTGAAGCACACCTTTAATCCCAGCACTTGGGAGGCAGAGGTAGGAGGATCACCTGAGTTCAAGGCCAACCTGAGACTACATAGAGAATTCCAGGTCAGCCTAGGCTAATGTGAGACCCTACCTTGAAAAACAACAACAAAAAAATCATGTTTGAATAATATTGGAGGAGGATAGAATCTAAATGGGAAAATGGAAAAAAAAAGAATGATTTTTTAAAAAAAAAAAGTCCTGACTTGGAACTGGGGATTCAGGGAGATATGCACTGGATCCCATACTCTTGGGTTCCCAAGTAAAGATGCATTATGCGAGCGTCTAACGGGGAGGCTACTAATAATAGAAGCTAGGTAATCCAGAATGGTGTATATTTGTTAACATCTCCGATGGAGATTGTGTTTGTATTTTTCAGGAAGCAGCAAGAGAGCTGTGGCCCATATAACCCTACCAACCGACCGCAGGCAGAAAATAGAGATCCTGGCAAGAGAGGAGCCACCACAGTCATATCACGGAGGATCCATATGGAACCCCGCAGAGAAGGACAGGATGAACAAGGGACCCACAGCCACCATTCAATCAACAATTCAATCAACCATTCAATCAACACAGGATAAGCCAGTGAGACAGGGAGGAAATTCCAGAGACTCAGGAAGCCATTAAGTCTGGGATAGGGTTGCAAGACCCCACCCTAAGCCTACAGAAAGGGGAAGAAATTCTCTCCTTGGCTCCTGCCTGTTTGCTATTCTGTGTGTGGTGTTGGTGATGGGTTTCTCTCTCTCTGCTTGGACCTGTGAAAGAGGGCCTCTTTCACTGTTACAGAACTTCCCCTAAATCTGTGGCTTCAATAAATACTTTCCTCCCCCAAATTGTGCCTGGTTTGAAGATTCATCTCAGCGGCGTGTGGCTGACTATGACACCCTTAAACTCCATTTTAAGAAGTAAAGGCAAATTAATGGTATGATATATAATGTTATTACTGTGTGTTTGACTAGAATATTAACAAGCAGAATAAGACTGGCAATGAATTGAAGGAGCAAAATTAGAGGGGAGGAAAGAAAATAGGAGAACACTAGGGACAAGGGAGAATGAAAGTGTTTTTGCTAAAGGTGAAATGAAAAGCAGTCAAGATAACTAAGAGTCTCAGATCTCAGGAGGCTTAGACACAGATCTCACAAACTAGGTTACCTTTGTTCTTTTGGAAATACTGGCAAATGGAAAATTAAAAACAGAACGAATAAAGAAAATAAAAATGGCAGCGGAAAAGAGAAAGACAGAAAAAGAAAAGGGGCAGAGAATTGGAGACTTTGAGAATGGAGAACAGCTGGCCTGCTTGGTGTAATGTGTCAGTTACTTTCTTTTTGCTGGGGCAAAATACCTGACCTTAGAGAAGAAAATTTATTTCATCTCATAATTCCAAAGGGTAGAGTCCATTATGATGGAGAAAGTATGACAGGAGCATGAAATTGGTTCCCATTGTCCCATTAATAGTAAGGATAAAACAAGAGAGAGAAAGGGAGAGAGCTGAGCAAGTGGAGCTAAAACATAAAATCCTAAATACCTGTTGCTGCAGTAACATACTTCCTCCAGAGAGGCCCCACCTAAAGCTTCCATAACCCCCTACAGCACCACCAATTGGAGTTGATTTCAACACATGATAAACACATGGGTCTTTGGGGAACATTTTACATGGAAAAGGTGTTAAATAAAGGAAGAGTAAATGTGAAGGAGAAAGAGTTGAATAAGCTTGTCTACTTGCTAGTTCTGGCCTTGACTCAGCCTTCCTTCCAAAGATCCCATATGCCTGTGGCATCCCTGAGATTCTTTTGTGAGATCAGGTCACAGGTGCTGCTCCTGTCAGAGAATGGTCCTGTATATCACAGGTCACCTCTAAGCAGTTTTCCAGGACTCAAGTTGTGAATGTAGCCACACCCCAGACTGTTCTTTCACACATGAGGGTGCTGCTTGGAGCCTGTGACTATGTTTCCCTACAGACTGTGCCTTTCCCCAGGTGTTCACTTTGCTGAGTACCATGAGATACTTCTCTTTAGGCTAAAGGTATTCTGCTGGCCGGGTTTCGGTATATATTCCAGTGATGAGAACTCTTAATTTCATAGAAGGTCTTAGCCCACCAGTGGGGGGATTTTTATTGATTTTCTGGTATAAACATATTGCATGTTGGTTATATTTCCATGAGGTTATAGTCTTATGCTCCCTCCCTTTTGCCCCATTCCACTGAAGGGCCTCCCCAGAGATATTATTGGTATTACTGTGGAGTCATAAATGCACCAGTCAGCCTCTGTGAGAGAGACAATGCCTCAGAATACACTTTTCTATTCTGTGACTCTTAGATTCATTCTGCCCACTCTTCCTCAAGGATCCCTGAGCCTTGGTGAGTGGGTATGAGATCTAATCTGATTAAAAGACAGACATCCGGGGCTGGAGGGATGGCTCAGCAGTTAAGGTTCTTGTCTGTAAAACCTAACAACCTGGGTACCTACATAAAGCCAGATGTACACAGTGGAGTGTGGATTTGGAGTCTCAATTAACCAATACTTATCTCACTTTCCATTGGAGATTCTGTTCGTATTTTTTAAAATTTTTTTTCACATGACAAGGCACTTTTATTATATAAAAAGGAGGTGGGGCGTTACAGTCACTCCTTTTTGAAAGACAGCAACTGGGACCTGAATTGAGAGGTTTTTAGGCATATGTAGCTTTTACACGACTTCAGTTTGCTTCCTTAAAACAAAGAAACGCCTTCTTGCCTTAAGTCTGAATGCAGCACTTACAAAACAGTGACAAATATAAGGAGACTCAGGGACCAGTGTAGTACAAGCTACTCTCTCCTAAAACATGGTTTCAAAGAAAAGGCAGTGATAACAGCCCTGAATGCAGCACTGTTTGTATTTTTTAGAAAGCAATGAGAACCATGGACAACTGAATTCCAGCAATAGGACCTGAGATGATTGGGAACACCCAAACAGGAGACGAATCACCCCTAACTCACCATCTAGAGCCCTAACAAAACTCTAAGGAAGTTCTGTGATGAGCAAAAGAGCTACCTCCATGGCAAGGCAGATGTCCTATGAAAGGATAACAGAGATAGACACCAAGAGTGCCCCAAGTAGTACAAAACCCAAATCCAGAGACTCTTAAGGACTCAATTAAGGAAACTTAAAACTCACCCACCATGACTCAGGGGAATTTGCAGACGAGGTGGCAGAAAGATGGTAAGAGCCATGTTGGGCAAGAATATCTAATTCATAAAGGGTTATGACATCCTGGTTTTAAGGGATTTTCTCTAATAACACATGACACTGGGCATCTTGTTATGGTAATATGTACTAATAAAAGAGAAATGGGTGAGATGAATTGATAAAATTAGTGAGAATTTAGAATGTCATTTGTCCGTACAACTTAGAGGTTCTGAATTGGCCTTCTGAAAGCCCTTCAGAAGGAAGCTCCAGTGTGGTTGCTCAGAAATATGAAGTCAGATGGAAGCCAGTGATCACAAGTTGCAACTGGCCCAAGGCTAGAATCCTGTGTTCCTTTGGAAATTCTTCTAAACATGATTCATTCATCTTTTCCAACATAGAGCATGCAGCACCTGGAAATATCCTCTGAGTGATTATGTGAACATGCTCATGTTAGTGACAAGCAATGAGAAATCTTTGCCTGGAGTTTAAGTCATGGCCTTTGCCTTGATTCTCCCTCCCTTTAGACAGGTGGGGCTTAAGGACTTCTAAAACTTTAGTATTCCCTGACTAAGACACAAAAAGAGGGCCGAGTCATGACTCCTGTCAGTTTATTTGCTTTCAATTGATCCCCTCAGTAACAGCATACAAAGGGGGTGGAACTGGGTTGACTCCTAGGCTATCCATAAACCCCTACCCATGGACTGATCCAGACTACCCACGGAGAAAGATGTCCAGCCGATTAGGGACAGAGAAGAGGGAAATTAGGGAGATGGGGATTTCAACTCATTATTTGCTCATTCAGTATATCTAACTATGAATAATAAAGGGGGGAAAGTTTGCTGTGTTCTCACCTTCTCTTCCAACCTAGTGGAATTAGTTGTATTAGGTGAGTAATTTCAAGTGATGTTCAAGTTATTTTTGTCCCTGTTGACTTATGGCAATAAATGCTTCCTCGCAAAGAAATCTGTAAAAGACACCAATTTTCTGATCCACACCCATGATTCCCTCTATATTGTAACAATCCTATCATTTAATTCATGGTCATTGAAGAGTCCTAAAGATAAAGAACTAGGTATATACACATATTCAGTGCACTCCATCCTTTCATTGTTTCAGAAATTGATTCTGATGTGAACTACATTAAAATAAATCTTTTTGAAATTCTCTAGAAATTGTTTGGTTTTAAATTTTCATATTTTAAAATATGATCTAATACATTTTTCATGATTCAAGCTCATGATCCCCAGATTTTTGCCTCTTTCAAAAACCACATAAACACTTTAGATTTTATTACTCAGTATAACAACACAAGGGTTAAACTGACTTGTAGCCAGATGATTTCAAGTGAGCTGTCTTGATCCAAAAGTCCTCTTAACCTCACCTGCAAAGACCAATCTAATTTGCAGCTATATCATTCATGAATTTTTGTTTTCTTTCAAAAGCAATTAACTTTCTTTAAGATATTTAAACAAACCTTGTAAGCAACTTAAACTTCCAAACCCCCTTGCAAACGTGACATCTCCTAGGGGAAGCTTTGGAAAGAAATCAAGCAAACGAACTTACTGCAAAGCATAGAGTTGTGATTCTGTGGTTACAGAACTCATCTAAAAACTGTCCTCCCAAAGTGGCTCTAGCTGTGAGTTCATTACTGCACATCCTGTGCACATCACTACTTGAAAGCATTTTCTAAAGTAAATTATAATTTGTGCTCAGGCCTTTGTTTTCTTATTGGCACCATCCTGTTAATGATTTAAGTGATGTAGAACCATTCTTTCATTCAGCGTTATGAATATTTTGACTTAGATATGTAGAGAGATCACATTTAACAGTCTTGAACAACAGAATTTGCTTCCTTGCCCCGTGTCATTCTGACATTTCTGTCCCTGTTCAGAAAAGAGGAAAATAAAAAGCCTATAATCATATGATCAAATCAGCCAGAAAAAAAAATATACAAAACCGGTTTTCTTTCCTGTTGCTTGTGCCTACCAAGGGTTAGAAATAGGAGGGAGGTTTCTAATGTCATTAAAGTATGTTCAAATCCATAACTTTAGTTTTACATGTTTGCTCGCATACTATGACCACACAAAGATTACTGGTGGTCAACTCTACCCTCCATAACTCTTGGTCAGCTACTTTGCTTCTATTTGGCCTTAGACATAGTTTGCATTTTGACATTGTTGATTGGTCATCTCTGACTGGTTGTTATTGGATAGAGTGTTAAGAGTGCGTGTGTGTATGTGTATATGTGGGTGTGCATGTGTGTATATGCATGTGGGTATGCATGTACATGTGTGTGTGCATGTGTGTATGTGCATCGATGTGTGCATGTGTCTGTGCATATGGGTGTGCATGTACATGTGTGTGCATGTGTGTAGATGCATATATGTGTGCATGTGTGTGTATGTGCATGTGGGTGTGGGTGTGTGTGCATATGTGTGTGCATGTGTGTGTATGTGCATGTGTGTGTTTATATGTGGGTGTGTGCATATATGTGTGCATGTGTATATGTACATGGGGGTGTGTGTGCATGTGTGGTGGAAGAAGTTAGATGGCAGTGGCAAAGACAATTACATTCTGTGTAGAGCAATAAGAGAGATGAAGAAATTCTCTCATGAGGATTTGTCTTGTGGGTCTGCATATAAAGGCAAAACAGACCTTTTACCCTACTTTCATATCAAATCCTACTTGAGCATTTCCTGTATAGATATATACAACAATAACTTTCCAAAATTGTGCTGCAAGAAATGATAGCCTCTGTATCCTCCTTGCTTCGTTGTGGTCTTCTTTATGATGCAGACTGCTGTCTGTGGCAATGATGGACGTGCAACTCTGATCTGCCACTTGGGAACTGCTCTTCTGGGTGACTGTGTCACAGGCAGTGGATGACTCCTGCTGACTCAATATAATCTTTGTCTTAGAAGATTAAACACTGAGGGAATAACACTAGGACAGACATACCATCCATTGAAATGGCTATAAACTCAGATGCACAAAGCAGAACATATAGCTGGAGTTCATTTGCAGCAGTATGAAGCCCTGGCATGTCCATACATACATGCACACACACACACACACACACACACACACACACACACACACACACAGAGAGAGGCTCTGTCTCTGTGTATTTTCAATAAATAGATATTTTATAAATCAAAACCCATAAATTATGAGCCCAGTATGAGCCTGGTTTAGTATTATATACTCAACTCTATTATCAGAATTTTCAGATAAATAGATAAATTTGTCTAATAGAGTCTTTATTCATGAATCCTTTTTATCTTTATGTGTGTGTGTGAATTATGTGTGCATACATGGACACACACCTGCCACAACACACATATGGAGGTCAGTGGAGAACCTTGGGACATTGGTCTTCTCATCTACCTTGTTTGAGACAAGTTCTCTCTTTGCTGTTTGTTTTGCCACTGGGAAGGCCAGAACTGGCCTCACAAGCTTCAGGGTTCTCTTGATTCTTCCTCCCATCGTCATGGGCACATGAGGATTACAGACACATGTGTGATAGGGATTGGAACTCCAGTCTAAGCACCTTCAACAACTGAAGCATCTACCCAGCTCCCCTTTTTATCTGAAACTAATGCAGTAGTTTTGGGAGTAATCTAGGATTGTCTTAACAGAAAAGGGTAGGGAGATACACCTAAGAACTAAATAATCAAGAATGATAAGGAACATGTGACATTGTTAAAGAGATTAAGAATGGAATGACATGATGTTGCCATTGGCCTTCCCTTGTCCGGGGAAACAATAGTTGTATTTGATGGAAATTTTAGCAAATGAGAGAAGAAAGTTCTAAAGAGAAAATGCAACATAGGACAGATAGTTCTTTTTTTTTGACATCTGTTCTGAAGTCCTTAAAAAATTTTTTTGCTGACATTTCTATACATGCATCCCATATATTTTGATCTTATTTCCCCACTTTCTTATATACCCTTCCCCTCCCCCTCCACTAAAACTTCTCAATTAATCTCCATCTTATTTTTTGACCCATAGAGTTAGATTAGTGTTGCTTGTATGGAAATGGCTAGGAGGTTACTTACTGGAGAATGGACAACTGACCAGTGGCTATGTCATTAAAGAACATGATTACCATTCCCCCAGCAACTATTAGCTGTCATCGGCCACTCTGGGAGGTAGGAAGTCTTTTGGACCTTTCCCCCATCCATAATGAAATATTGACAGGCTCAGCCGTGTGAAGGAAACCACAGCTGCTGGAGTTCATGAGTTGAATGTGTTGAATCCAGCATTTCACAAACATCCTTCCCCTCCTTTTTCTTTTTTATTAAGTAGAAATTTTGTGTGGACACATCATGTGTTGGTACCATTGTTTCCCTCCTCTCTGTGCTCATTCCACTCAGTGGGATTGCTGAATACCATGGGTTTGTGAGTTATGAGTTATGAGATCAGCAGTCAGTAATGGGGAGGGGTGGGGGACAATGCCTCTGGATATTCCCTCCCACCCTGTGACTCTTACATTCTTTCCTCACCCTGTTCTGCAATTTTAAGGATCCTCAGTATATATCACCATCACTCTGGTGCAGGTTGTCAGGCTCACCATGGAAGCAGCACTCTTGCTCATCTCACCAAGTTTTCTGTGGTTTTTCACCTGGACCCTAGCTGATATTTGTCGGACCCCAGCCCAACTGAGCAATCTTAAGTTAAGTTTTAGAATAAGCTATGTTCCTGCTTGCTAAGTTCTGTGGACTGATAAGCTTTGTTCCTGCTTGTTAAGTTTTGCTTTACTGGTGATGTAACCAACAACCCTACTGATTGGCTGTAAAACAATGCACCCTAGGGAGGAGTACTTTGCTCTGCTGTACTCTGCTGATTGGCTCCCACCAAAAAGTTTAAATCCTATTGCTTAAGAGGAATAGGCGAGACAATGAAGCCTGTGGTTATAAAAAGGGCTTTGGATGCCCAATAAAGTGAGATTTGCCCAACATTTCTCCTGGTGGCATGTGTCTGTCCAACCGTCTGCCTCACCTCTCCCTGATTGAGCCCTTTCTCCTGCTGGCCAGGGAGACTTGGCCTAACAGCAGGGGGTCAGGGGTCTGCAATCCCCCAACAGATGTGGAGGGTGGTTCACATCTCTCAGGGAGTCAGGTATCTTTTGTTACTTTGTTGATAGGTTTTGGTTGTCGTCAGTTCTTGCTGCCTTCTGAAAAAGGAAAATAGATTTGTCAATTGAAAGTGAGATCAGCATAGATTAAAGGGGATAAGCATTGTTAATTTAGAGAGAATTTGATGGGTGTAACCTCATTTTTGGCTAAAGACTAGTGGGAGCTTCTTGCTGGAATCCATAATCTTGGTCTCCATAGGATTCTGACTTGGTTCCCAGTTTCATCTATGGGTTCCTTTCCACTGAGGATCTCTTAGCAATCATAGAGCCATTGGTTACCTACCTAGGCTGGGTGCCACTACTGTACAGGTGTGTGCATCTCATCAGGCTAGTTGCTTTCATATAGTAGTGTCCACTGCTTGCTCACAAAGTTGTTGGCCATTTTCCCCCAGCAACCAAGAGCAATGATAATAGCCTGTTTTATTTTAAGGGCCTCTGTAGCCTCCCTGACCACTTCTGGCACTGAAATGATTGATCAGTAACCTGTGACATCAGTTTTATCCACTCTTGCAGGAGGACCTTTGTTTAAGTTAGTTTTATTTATATTTATTTATTATTTTGCTGAGGAGATTGCTTGTGTGACCCTGCTGAGGGGCACGGAGGACACAGAGTTAAAGAAAAGTTGAGACTTGCCTGAAACCCCAATTATGGCAACCTGAGACCAGCAAGAGAGTTTGGTGGCAGACTCCTTCCCTCCCTAAACTCCAGCACCTGGTGGGCCCCAGAAAACCCTGATAAGTCCAGGCACTTCAAAGCCTGAATTTACTGGAGTTCACATACTTCAGCTATAAGCTGAAAACAAGCCCAATGAGAAAGGTTGAAGGTCAGAGCTCCTCTACAGCCACCACCATCTGTTACATGCCTAAAGTCATGTAACTCCCACCACCTGAGCCTGAGAAAGTCCCCCCAATTTATCTATGCAAACCAGGCATAGACAGGTTATTGGCCCCTGCCAATCTCTTCATGAGACATCCACAGACTACCCTGCCCCTACCAATCCCCTTGCTACTTATGCCCTGCCTCTCCCTTTCCTTCTACATAAAAACACCCTCCCCTAATTAATAAATGAGCTATTTATTGCAATGGTCTCCCAAGAGTTCTTCCTCTCATCGGCTCACTACTGTCCCAAGACTGTCCACCCAGCTGCGTGGATGAACTGGGGTGTTAGTGTACAATGATTCCCCCAAGGAACCCATGGACAACATTTGGTCAGTGTTTGCTTGCTTGAAAAACCTTTTTTTAAAAAAAATTAATGTTTTAATTTGGATTGCCAATTAATAGGTTTTTATGACTTACTCAATATGTTCTTACTTTGGGCTCATCCTGACACCATCCTCTTCTCTCCTTTGTTCCCTTGTTCTTATCACTGTTTAAATCTTTCCCTCCCTCTATTGTCCTCTGCTTTCATGTTCCATGTGTTCTACTATGACCCTCACAAACTCCTCCCCCATGGCCTGTTTCTAGCTCCATGGCCTTTATAGACACTCAGTCTAATTTATCCTCTAATCTACAAATTTGAGGATTGGATCTGCATGTGAGAAGGAACATGCGGCACTTGCCTTTCTGAGCCTGGATTACTTTATTCAATATGATCTTTTCTAGTTCCATCAGTTTTCTTGAAAGTTTTATTTCTTTACAGCTGAATGAAAATCCATTATGTATATGCCATATCTTCATAATCTATTCATCATTTGTTGGGATTAATTCTATCTCCTGGATGTTGTGACTAGAGTAACAATAAACAAACCTGAACAAATATCTCTGAAGTAGAGTACAAAATCCTTAGGGTATATGCCCAGGGGGGTATAGTGGGTCATATGGTAGGTCTATTTTTACCTTTTTTTTGAGAAATCTCCACACTGATTTACATAATGGATATACAAGTTTGCACTCCCAACAACTGTGAATGAGTCTCCTTTCTCCACAAACTGTCCAATGTTTGTTGTCATTTGTTTTTTGGATTCTAGTCATTCTGGCTGGAATTAGATAAAATCTCAAAGTATTTTAAATCTGCATTTCTTTAATGGCTAAAGATGTTGAAAACGTTTTGGGATAACTATTAGTTATTTGTATTTCTTCTTTTGAGAATTCCCCATTTAGTTCCATAGCCCACTTTTTGATTAGGTTGTTCTTTTTCTTGATGTTTACTTATCTTGAATTATTTGTATACTATATATATATATATATAAATATTCTCTAAGATGTACAGCTGGCAAAGATTTTCCCCCATTTTGTAAGATATCTCTTGATTGGCAGTTTTCTTTGTCATACAGTAGCTTTTTAGTTTCATGAGGTCCCAGTTTTTGAGTGTCTGCCTTACATTCTGAACAAGTAGCATCCTATTCAGAAAACTCTTCCCTGTACCTATATCTGGAAGAATTCTCCCTACTTTGCCCTATAGCTATTTTAGGGTTTTTGACCTGAGGTAAAGGTCCTTGGTTCAAGTGGAGTTTACTTTTGTTCTGGGTAAGAGATAGGGTTCCAGCTTCATTCTTCTACATGCAGATATCCAGTTTCCCCAACAACATTAAGTGAAAATCGCTTCTTTTCCTTAATGTGTAATTTTGGTATTTTTGTCAAAAATCAGATAGCACCAGTTACATGGAAATATACTTGCACCCACTCTTCCATTGATATAGAAGTCTGTTCCTGTGTTAGTATTACTATGGCTCAGTAGTATAACTTGATATCAGGTATGGTGTTTTTTTTTCTGCTGAAGATAATTTTTGTTATCCCAAGTCTTTTGTGCTTACACATGAATAGTTTAGTTGAGATTGCACTTCAATCTGTATATTGTTTTTAGTATGAAGGCCATTATGACCATCCATGGGAATGGGAGATCTTTCCATCTTCTTCTGTGAAGAATTATTTTTCTGTAGTCAATCAGATTGCATACATGGGAATGAAGGATGTGAGAGCTATTATGGTAGGAAAGGCCAAATGGAAGCCATTGGAGCTCCCATTGCCAGGGAAAATAGTGAACCAAAAGCAATATCGTATTCTGGGAGGAATTGCAGAGATTAATGCCACTATTAAGTACTTGAAGGATGCAGGGGTGGTAGTTCCCATCACCTCTCCCTTTAACTCTCCTATTTGGCCTGTTCAGAAGACAGACAGATCTTGGAGAATGACAATTGATTATAGGAAACTTAATCAAGTAGTGACTCCAATTGCAGCTGCTGTCCCTGATGTGGTTTCTTTACTTGAGCAGATTAACACATCTCCTGGTACCTGGTATGCAGCTATTGATCTTGCGAATGCTTTCTTCTCCATACCAGTCCATAAGGACCACCAGAAGCAATTTGCTTTCAGCTGGCAAGGTCAGCAGTACAC
>PVHP010012356.1:0-43168 GCA_004024765.1 Zapus hudsonius
CCACATGAGCATGGAGTCCCTATGTGCATTTCTGTAATAATCCTATACTTCACACAGCTTTCTGCAGTCTGTTCCATTGGATCTAGTCAGGGGCTTATACTGATCTGCCTATTGCTAGGAAGCCTCAGACAAGGTAAATCACCTCACTAGGTAATCAGTGGGAAACAGATGAAGCACTCAGATTGAGTGTGAGATATCTCCATAAAATGGGAGAGAGGGGCTTGTGCCTCTGTTAGATATACTTTCAAACACCAGGAGGGGAAGTGATCAAGGTGAAAATACCTCTAAAGAAAATAAAACTAAAACTAAGATCACCATCCCAGGTAGTCCTCTTCTACTTATGCTTAAAGACTGGGCAGACAAATGCCTGCACTAAAGACTCGGAGAAGCTACAAATGACAAAGTATTGCTGCTCTACTGAGCCCTGGTCCTCAAGTCCTCAATGTTTTGAGTTTTGCTCAGATGAAGACTGGGCCAGCCAGCTTTCTGGAATCTTTAAAGTCAAAGTCCTATCTCCCAAGAGGAGACAGACTGTGCCCTCTGCTGGAGGAAAGGTCCCACAACATTACTCTCATTAAAGACAAAAAACCCAGCAGATCCAGAAGGAGGAGCCAATTCAGAAAGGATACTTACTGGCCCATCTACACCCTTTCTATACCACAAGTCAAGCTCCTGCCCCCTGGACTGCATGACACATTTGCCACTGGAGCCCTCCAGTTGTCTGGAAGACCAGATAAGTACTGACTTTCCAAAAAAAAAAAATACCCTTCCCTCCAAAGATGTAGTTAGGAAATCTATCAATGTGAGAGGGTCATGCACAATCTCCAGTTTCAAGTTCCTGAAGAAATAAGACCCCACGAACCTCCCAACCAGTGTACCCACTTAAAGCAGTTCCCCAAAGGGGAGGAATTGGGTTTGTGAATGCCATTCTTACTAGCCCTGAACTAGGAACCATAAGAAAGAACTCAGGCCCCTCCTAGAAGACCCCCACAAGAGTTCCAACCAATTAGATCAGTTCTAGGGTCCTCATGTTTGACTGAATTGGTGTCCATATTGGGGATTCTTTTTCAGGGGAAAAGAGAGGAATAATGACTAGAGCTGCAATGGCAGGACCTAGCTAATGCCAATGTAGTGACCATTGATGCAAAGTTCCCCCACCAGGATCCAAAAATGGGATGATAATGTAGCATTTCATTGAGGCTTATGGAAGGCCTTAGAAGTCTAATTATAAGAGTAATGAGGACACCTGTTCCCTGTTAAAACATAAGCAAGGCCTTTGACAATCGAAAAGGGGAAAGAGGAGGTCTCTCTGAAGAGATCAGATAAGATCAATAGAGGAAATACATAGGACTAAATAAGAACACATAGGTTAAGGAATGCTCAAACTCCATTTTTCTTCAACATGTGGCCTAAATTTTTTAAGAAACTTCAAAAGGTAGAAAAGGGGAGAGATAAGTCAATAGGAGTACTTAGAAGAGCATAAAAGATGTATTTGAGGAGAGATGAAAAGAAACAGAAGCAGAGGGCTCCGATTATGCTGTCTACCCCAGGGCAGATGCCCCAGGAACAGTGTCATGAATCCCAGCCTGAAGATTAGCCTTCATCAAACAGGTTATTTTTTTTGGGGGGGGTGTGAGGGGACAAATGCTTTAAATGTAAAAAGGTCGGACACTTTAAAAAGAATTGCCCAGAATGGAAAAATAAAGGGAAGATAATCAGACTCATGAGTTTTGATGAGGAATAACAGTCTCTGTTAACACCACTGAGACCTACCAAGAGCCTTTAGTAAAATACATGTTTCTCATGTATTTGGGCATGTCTCATCTTCCCTTTATATATAGCCCACAGAATTGCATCTTTCCTTGGAATAACTCATACTCTTGGGAGTAAAAGGAGAGGGATTTCCACAGCCCTTCTCTTTGAAAAGACCCTATTCAGATTTCATGATTGGGGAACAAGGGCACAATTTCTTTTCATCCTTGAAGCCAGGTCTAACTTACTGGAAAGAGATCTGAAGTCTACATATTGGGTTGGACTCAGCATAATCTAAAATAAAATTAAATAATCCCTTAACATCATGACCCCCTGGACTGAAAGACAGATTAATTCCAATGTTTGGGTTTAAGAAGTAAATGGAGGTGGCTTATGTATAGCCCTATCCAAAATGAATTAAAGTACCCTGAAGAAACTATAAGGAGATAATACCATATCCCCTAGAAGGAAAATTAATCATATTGTTAAGAGCAAACACCCATATACACTTCTTAGTGAAGTTATCCATAATGACCAATGGTTTACTGTTATCTCAAGAATGCTCTTTGGGTCTGCATTCTAGCAACAAATAAATAGCAGGGATCTTTTGTCTTTGAATCAGAAGACCCCACTCAAGAAGAAAGCAATAATATAGATGGACCATTTTACCACAGGTTCTTGAACAAATTTTGGAGAAATTCAGCCCCCCCCCAATATGTGTTTGCTCCAGTATGTAGATGATTTACTCCTGTCAGGTGTTGACCAAAATGAAGTAGCTAACATGACCATTAGCTTTCTCAGTCCTTGGTAGTTAAGGAATGAGAATCTCTACAGGGAAATTACAGTTCATTGAAAAATAAGCATTGGGACATCTGCTTAGTTGAGGCAGAAGGAGAATTTAGAAGGCATCATTGGCCTTCCCTGGCCCCATACTAAAAAGTGATTCAGGCAATTTCTGGGTTTAACAGGATAATGTTGACCATGGATTAACTCCTATAAACTGAAAACCAAAAATTTGTACTTTAAGTTATTAGAAGAGAAACAAGACCCTCTCCTGTGGAGGCTGGGCGAAAGCCCTGATTACTGCTCCAGGGTTAGCCCTGACCTCCTTTGAAAAGCCATTGCACTTACTTGTCAATGTCAACAAGGTGATGGCACTGGAAGTCTTAACCAAAGACATGGGGACAATGACAGCAGTGGCATATTTATTCAAATTGTTAGACCCAGTCACCTGGGGTTGCAGGCACTGCTCTTTTGACAGAAGGGAGAAGTAAATTTACGTTTGGAGTAAAATTGATAGCACCCCTATCAGATATGGGCCATCAAGCACCAAAGGGGAGGGAGATGGCTCACTGATTCTTGGATCTTAAAATACGAGACCCTCCTATTAGAGAAAGATAATTTAACTTTCATGAACAATAAGTCCTTGAATCAAGATTGATTTCTAACTGGAGGTCAGGACACTTTAAAAGGACTCAACCACCGT
This sequence comes from Zapus hudsonius, assembly GCA_004024765.1. Taxonomy (NCBI): domain Eukaryota; kingdom Metazoa; phylum Chordata; class Mammalia; order Rodentia; family Dipodidae; genus Zapus; species Zapus hudsonius. The sequence continues at coordinate 3,239 of PVHP010012356.1, forward strand.
TGTCTATATATAATAGAATATCAAACTAAAGTATGCCCAACTTAGGAAAAACTCCCTTTAAAACAGGCTCAGGCTCTTTATAGATGGATCTCTAGAACGATGGAAGGCAAGAGGCATAAATGGGTATGCTTCAGTGGCTGGACAATGTCTTGACATTGTGGAATCAGGAAGACTGCCAAATAATTGGTCAGCTGAGACCTATGAACTATTTTCTCTATATCAAGTCTTAAAATATCTTAAAGACCAAGAAGGAATTACATATACTGATTATTATTATGACTTTGGTATAGTACACACTTTTGGAACATCTGGGTTGAACATGGTCTAATTAATAATAAAGAAAAAATTTAGTCCACAAAGAATTTATTACTCAGATCTTAGATAACTTAATGCTGTCCGAAGAAATTGTACTAGTGCATGACCTAGGGTAATCTAGCTGATGAAGCTTCCAAGAAGCCTGCTTTAGAGGCAGATGCCCCTCTTTTCTAACTCACCGTAATCTTCTAGTCCTGAGATCCCTGTTATTTACCCCACAAGAGGAAAAACAGTGACAAAGATAGGGGTCTCCAAGAATGGGAATGGAAGACAAACTACCCGATGGGCAATGTTATACAAACCCATTGTGCATGGATTAGTGTACCAAATACATCAAGGCCATCACTGGGGCTCCTAGGCTAAGTGTGATGCTATTCTTAGAATTTATGGATGCATGGACATCTATACTTTAGCTAAACAAATTACCAAGGGATGCCTCACTTGCTCTATGATAAATAAACAGGCCCTGAGATGAGGAATCCTGAGGCGAAGGCCTTTTCAGAATGTACAGGTTGTCTATACAGAAATGCCAAAAATTAGTTGTATGAGATATCTGATGGTAATAATTGATCATTTAACTCATCAGGTAGAAGCAATTCCTCCCTTGGGAGCCATGGCTAATAATATAATCAAAGTATTCTTAGAAACTATACCTAGATTTAGGTATAATTAAAAACATTGACTTAGATAACTAGACTCATTTTGTAACATCCATTATCACTCAGGCCTTTGAAATAAACTGGGAATACTCAACCTCTGGCACTCCCTCCTACTGGGAGAGTAGAAAGAATGAGCCAAGCCTAAAGAAACATTTGTCGAAATTAATGCTTGAGACCAAACACTCTTAAGAATCAGAACTGTCCTATGAAGGACAGGGCTGTTTCCATGTTAGATGCTTTATGTTTTGCCTTATTTGACAGCCCAGCCTGTCCCTGCACGACAAAGGACTAATATCTCAGGAATAATACTTGGGTTATATTCCACTCTTCCCTCTCTTAGGCAGCAAGGGCTATTAGCTCATATTCCATCACTGAGTTCCCTGTGTACTGGTACCAACCCGTTTAGGGTTTTCAGATAAAAATCCTGGAAAGAAGAAAAACTTGAACCTGGGAAGGTCTTTGTTAGATGCTGGTTACCAATGAGATGGACTCACCACACCCAGGTTAAACCAGTATCACCTGACCAAGCTAAGGAAAAATGGGAAGTCATTCCCAGGACCAGCAATACAAAACTAACAGGGGCTGGAGAGAGAGATGGTTTAGCAGTTAAAGGTACTTGCTGGCAAAGCCTAAGGATTCATGTTCAATTCCCCAGTACCCACATAAAGCCAGATGCAAAAAGTGCTGCATGCATCTGCAGCATCCATTCCTTCCTCTCTGCTTGCAAATAAATAAATAAATAAATATTTAAAAAAGACTTTATTGTCCTTCTCAATCATCCTGAATAGATCATTGAAAACAGCCCTTACCTGTTTCAAGTGGTCATTAATATAGCTATAAGCCTAGATCTCATAACCATAAAATTTTATATTGCCAAGTTTTACCCTGCAGTGGTCTTATAGCTAAAGGAAGCTATCTGCAGAGCCTAAGTACCTCTATCTTGAACCAGTGTGGAGCTTATCTAAATAAAATCCCAAACAGCTACCTTGCTCTGGTTGATCTGAGGGTTACATATAGAGTGGTGCCTTCCCTAAGAGATTGAAATAATAGAGATTATTTGTAACAATAGGGGCTCACCAGGATGACTACAAAATTCTGTAGTATAATCTACTCCTGCTAATAATTAAACCAGAGAAATCTAACCCTTTTCCTGAGCATTAGTATGGGCACGGAGCAGATATATCTGAATGAGGTCCACTTGGAAGGTTGGCTATTAGGCTAATTATATACCCCCAGCCCCCACTCTCCCCCAGACTCATAGATCTGAACCAAATTCACTCCCAGCCCGTGGGAATGATCACACTTAAGTTATGATTCTAGAAGTTAAAGACTTAAAACAGATTGTTGCATTTGAGACGATATGGTGAGGCTAATGTCTGGTTGGAATGGATTAATTAATGCTCTTTAAAAAGTGTGACTGTAGAGGGGCCGAGCAAGATGGCGGAAGAGTAGCAGCCTCACCAGGACACTCCCTGTAAAGGTTTGAGAATCCAGCTGGGTTCCAGACCCCCGACCCCAGCCATAATAAAAACCTCTCTAGAATCCCTCACCACTAGAGTCAATAATTGGGAAGACAGATCCTCAGATGTGGAAGATAAAACAGAAGAGAATGATTGCGAAATAAAAAATCTGAATAGGTGCAAAAAAAGCATGTGAACAAAATATGAGAGATCTTTGGAATACCTTTAAGACACCAAATCTCTGGATCATGGATATACCTGAGGGGGAAGAAAGTCAGACAAATGGCATAGAGAATATATTCAACAAAATTATTGAATAAAACTTCCCCATTCTAGCGAAAGAGAGTCCCATTCAAGTACAGGAAGCACAGAGAACACCAAACAGACTGGACCAAAGAAGAACTTCCCCAAGGCACATTATAGTAAAAACCCTAAACATTGAAAGCAAAGAGATGATTCTAAAAGCAGTGAGGGCAAAACAGCAAATCACATATAAAGGCAAACCCATCAGAGTCACATCAGACTTCTCCATGGAAACCATGAAAGCAAGAAGGGCTTAGAATGGAGTGGTTCAAAGTCTCAGTCACTATGGCTTTCAACCCAAACTAATATACCCTACAAAAGTTTCCCTAATAATGGAAAGAAGAAGGAAAATATTCCATGATAAAGATCAACTCTATAACTACATGGACACAAAACCAAACCTACAGAGAATTCTACATGAAATACTCCACACAAGAGTCAAACAACCAACCCCAAGAGCCCTCTAGAATTTGGCATGATAATCAAGCCTAGAGGTGACAAAACAACACATGAAGCACCAAATCTTATAAACCCTTCACCATGGCAGGTATTGAGTCAAGTCTCACAGTCATAACTTTGAATATTAATGATCTTAACTCTCCCATAAAAAGACACAGGCTAGCAGGATAGATCAGAAAGGTGGACCCTTCCATTTGTTGCCTCCATGAAACTCACCTCACCTCTAAAGATAAAAACCTCCTTAGAGTGAAAGGATGGAAAATGATATTCCAAGCAAATGGAAATAAAAAATAAGCAGGAGTGGCTACTCTAATATCTGACAAAATAGACTTTAAACTAAAATTAATTAAAAAGGACAAGGAAGGCCACTTCTTACTCATCAAGGGAATGATCCAACAAGAAGATATCACAATCATAAACATTTATGTAACAAATACAGGTGCACCACATTTCATAAAGCAAAAATTAATGGAAAATGAATCTAAAATAAACTCCAGGTCCATCATGGTTGGAGACTTTAATACAACACTATCAACTATAGACAAATCAACCAGACAGAAGATCAATAGGGAAATAATAGAACTTAACAAGACCATAGACCAACTAGACCTAACAGACATATATAGAATTTGCCATCCCAACTCTACAGAATATACATTCTTAGCCGCTCATGGAACTTTCTCCAAAATAGATCACATATTAGGTCCCAAATCTTGTCTAAATAAATTTAAGAAAATTTATATAGCACCCTGCATTGTATCAGACCACAATGCACTGAAGCTGGAAATAAACAATGGGAGAAAAAATAGAAAATGCCCCAACTACTGGGGACTGAACAATATGTTATTAAATAATGAATGGGTAGTTCAAGAAGTTAAAACAGAAATTAAAATTTTTCTTGAGATAGATGATAATGAGTACAACATGCCAAAACCTATGGGACACAATGAAGGCTGTCCTAAGGGGAAAATTTATAGCACTGAATGCCTATATAACAAAGAGAGATCCCAAATTAATTATCTAACCAACCAGCTAAAGGCACTGGAAAAATTGGAACAGACCAACCCTAGGAATTCAAGATGAAAAGAAATAAGATCAGGGCAGAGATCAATGAAATAGAAACAAAAAAAATTTAAAAATTGATGAAACAAAGAGATAGTTCTTTGAAAAGATAAACAAGATTGACAAACCCCTAGCCAACCTAACGAAACAGAAATGAGAGAGGTCACTAATCAATAAAATTAGAAATGAAAATGGTGAGATCACAACAGACACAAATGAAATTGGAAGAATCATCAGGTCCTACTTCCAAAACCTATACCCCACAAAGCTCTAAAACCTGGAAGAAATCGATGAATTCCTTGACAGTTATCATCTACCAAAGCTAAATCAGGAGCAGATAAATTTCCTAAGTAAACCTATCACATCCACTGAAATTGAAAACGTAATTAGAAATCTCCCCAGAAGGAAAAGTCCAGGTCCTGATGGATTGTCAGCTGAATTCTACCAAACATTCATCATAGAAATGAAACCACTCCTTCTAAAGCTCTTTAATGACATTGGTGAACATGGAGTTCTTTCAAACTCCTTCTATGATGCTTGCATCACTCTAATACCTAAACCGGACAAAGATAAATCCAGAAAAGAAAACTATAGACCTATATCCCCGATCAACTTAGATGCCAAAATTCTGAATAAAATTCTTGCAAACCGAATCCAACAGCACTTCTGTATTAGTCAGGGTTCTCTAGAGGAAACAGAGTTGATAGAATGGTGTCATAGTCCGCCACACGCCACTGGGATGAATCTCCAAACCAGGCACAGTTTATGGGAGGAAACTATTTATTTGTAGCTATAGATACAGGGAAAGGCCCATAAAAGTGAAAGGGGCTGGTCCTCTTTCAACACAGAGACATCTGCACAACTATGTTTATAGCGGCTCAATTCATAATAGCTACAAATTGGAACCAACCTAAATGCCCATTGCTAGAAGAATGGATATCAAAAATGTGGTACATATACACCATGGAATTCTACTCAGCAATTAGGAAAAATTATATAATGAAATTTAAAGAAAAATGGATGGACATGGAACAGATCATACTCAGTGAACTACACAGGAACAGAGAGACAAGTGCCACATATTCTCCCTTATCTGTGGCCCCTATTCTGGTTAAACTGAACAATAAGTAAATATGACTAGTGATTAAGGTGAAAGGCCACAATGCCACAATGAGGTGTTGATCAGAGTGACCCACATTGTCCCCCCCAAAAAGACGAACTTTTGTCACAGTCCTTGAATACCCACCTCAGGCAAAAGATAAGACCCTATTGCTTAAGATTCTACAGACTGATATCATACAACACTGAGAGACCCTGCTGAATCCAGAAACGAAATCAGCTCCCAGATAGGCAGCCTGGGTAATGCTGGAAGGTGTTGCACGAGCTTCCAGGGGAACCAGACCAACGCTATCCAGACTGTGCCGGAGGCATCTTCAAGTTACACCAACCGATGGACTGAGAGTGCAAAACACACTGCTATATGGCACAGACAAGCAAGTCAACAAGTGCCCATTTGTGCAGTAGTGGCGCCCAACCTAGGTGGTAATCAACAGCTGGCGAATTGGCTATGAGATCTGCTCAGAGGCAGGGAACCCCTGACTGGTAAGGGGACCCAAGGTAACCTTGAATGGGGACCAAGAACCCCATCTATGTTGGGAAGTCATCACTAACCATAGCCTTATATTGTAAGAAGTTGCCATCTAAGTCTTCCATACCTATAAAGAAGTCATTGTTTTATGAAAGTCAAAGAGCAGACTGGATGTCTTGTTTGGAATAATACATTGACACCACGTTGAAGTTGGTGTCTCTTTACTATTCTGAAAATCATTTTAAGAATGGTACTAAGTGTGCTTTGCCTGGGCTCTGCAGATTGAACAACTCCTAGATGACTGCACTTCTGTTACAACATAGATTACTGAATGTTTTAAGTCTACTATTGAGACTTACTATACTGAGAAAAAGATTCCTTTCCAAAAGTGACTGCTAATCAACAATGTACCCCATCACTCAGGAGTTGTCATGGAGATGAGCAATGAGATTAATTCTTTCATGGTGGCTAACCCAAAATTCATTTTTGCAGCCCATGGATCAAGTGTTACATAGTTGGTCATTGCAAAGCAAACCTGTGAAAAGGATTTATTATTCTATATGCCGTTATTAATATTGATGATTTGTGGGAGGAGATGAAAGTGTTAGCAACAGCAGAGATTTGGAAGGAGTTGATTGTAATCCTCATGGTTGACCTTCAGGGGCTCAAGACTTGAGTGGAGAAAATAACTGCAGATGTGATGGAAATAGCAAGATAATTAGAACTAGAAGTGGAGCTTGAAGATGGGACTACTGCAATCTCATGATAAAACCTGAAAGTCCAAGGGATTTTCTCTTATGGATGATGAGCAGATTGAATCTACCCCTGGTGAAGATGTTGAGAACATTGTTGAAATGACAGCAAAGGATTTATAATGTTACATAGCTTAGTCTATTGAGCAGCAGCAGGTTTTGAGAGGATTAATTCTACTTTGAAAGAAAGTCTACTATGGGAAAATGCTGTCAAGCATCATTGCATGCTACAGAGAAGTAGTTAGTGGACAGAGGAATCAACTAATGTTGTAAAGCCTTCACTATCATTTTAAAAAATGCCCAGCCTTTGGTACCTTGTCAACTGGCTGCTATTAACATCAAGGCAAGACTTTCCACAAGCAAAAGTCTTAATGACTCATTAATTGAAAGGTTGGATGATTCTTAATCATTTTCATCAATGAATTATTTTTAAATAAATGCATACACATTCTTTAGAAATGATGTCATTGTACATTAAATAGTATATAATGTAACATTAACATAACTTTAAAAATATTTATTGATTTGTGAGGGAGGGAGGGTGGGAGGGAGGGAGAAAGATAGAATGAAAATGGATGCACCAGGGCCTCCAGCCACTGCAAATGAACTCCAGATGCATGTACCACTTTGTGCATATGCCTTTACATGGGTACTGAGGAATTAAACACATGGGTCATGAGGCTTTTCGGGCTAGTGCCTTAACCACTGAGCAATCTCTCCAGCCCATGAACATAACTTTTTTGAGTTGAGGTTTAGTATTCAGACTGGCCTTCAGTTCCTAGATTTACTTGATCTTCCTGCCTCAGTCTCTCCAGTCACTGGTATTGTGGGCTTGTAGGACCATACCTGGTCCAGTGTTAATGCTACTACTATTGCACCAAGAAAACAAGATTGACTTTATTGCAGTGGTCTTGGGACCGAACTGCTTCTGTCTGTAAGTGGAGAAGGAATTAATCTTCAGAGGACTGATGTGCTAACAATACCCCAAAATAAATGTAACTTCTCTCAATGATTCCCACTTATAAACCCTATTTCTGTATAAATGGTGAAGACTGAAAGAACACTACTATGCAAACATAAAAGGTGAAATGGACTGTTTAAGAGTAAACAGGATTCTGGAATCAGATTCTTCCGTCCTCCTCAAACTCCACATTATGAATATTTGATCTCTAGTTATTATTCCAAAGGTACAGGTAGGTCTGTTCATTGTTTTATTTTTAAATTAAATTTCTCTTTTTTAGTGTACAGATGTTTAGATATTCATTCTGGCACTGTCAAATACAATTTGTTTAGGTGCCTCTCATCCTCCTCCTTCTCTCCGTTCTCCTCCCCCCACACCTAGAATTTTCCCCCACTCGGTTTTCATGCCTTACATGTTATTTTGCCCTTCCCCTCCCCTTTTCTTCTTCATTTCTTTATAGTCTCTATTGGTTACAATTCTACATTTATAGGTTTACCCACCTTTATATACAGAAATAGGTACAGAGACATTATAAACTAGAATCCCAGGTTAGAGAGAACATGTGGTTTTGGTCTTTCTGAGTTCAGGTCACTTGCTTAATATGATTCCATCCATTTTTCTTCAAAGTTCACAATTTAATTTTTAGGTATGTGGAATTTTAATTATCCATTCATCTGTTGATGGGCATCTATGCTTTTCCCATTTCTTAGCTATTATAAATAGAGCACCAATTAAACATGGGTGTGTGAGAATCTCTGTAGTAAAGTAATGGGGTATATGCCCAGGAATGGCATAGCTGGGTCATATAGGAGTTTTATTTCTAATTTTTGAGATATCTTCATACTAATTTCCATTTTATTGTTAAAGATATTTATATATTTCAATACTTTTTTACATATACAGTACAGATGTAATCTTTCCTTCCCACAACCTTGAAAAATATACAAGTTTGTTATAAAAATAACACAGAAAGGTATAAATTAATTTGCCATAAGTCTCTAAAGTATGAACAACCCTTAACCAATATGTATAGTTAAAATGAAAAAAATGGCTGCTAACTCATATCTACTTCTGATCAAACTATTTCTGATTCTTTTTCAATAGTTAATATTTTTATTATGAACTTCACTGTATGAACAAATTATGTGTTGTTTATATATCTCCTCTCCCCTCCTCTGCCCCATTCCACATAGGGCAAATAACCCAGTGGGTTATTTATCTCCAGTGGGGTGGGGTCTTGAATATATCAGTCAGTCTCTGTGGGGGTGGACAATGCCTCAGGATACTCTTTCCCATCCTTTGGAGTTCTGCATGCCTTTGCATTTGAATGTCAATGTATATACATATGTTTATGAAACCTCAATTCCGTTTGCATTTATCTCAGATCCTTCTTATATCCCTTGAGTTCTGATGTTTGTTCTCTTGAGTTTCTCCCAGAGTTTTTGGTAATATTGGTCATGTTCTTTAATTTTGTTTTCTTTATATGTGTCTGTGTGGTTATCATCTCATCTTTGTCCCCATCCCTGAAAACCACTCTTCTGCATGACCTTGTCTGTTTTTGATATCGTTTTTATTTGATTTATCATTGCTTTATTCTCCATAATTTTTGTTTGATTATTTTTTAATCTTTCAATTTCCTTGTTGATTTTTTTTCTTCATTTTTGTGACTTTTACTCTAACGAACTGACTGTTTCATTCACTTTAGAGACTGTCTTGTCAAGGTCTCGAATCTAGTTTTTTATCTTACATCACTCATCTGCTTAATTGAGTTGTCTATATGTTCATTAATTATTTTTAGGAGTAGGACTATAAAATTTTCTCTGACATTTCCACTACCTCTATCTTCTTCCTTTGAGCTCCCATTATGGGGGAATTGAGAGGATGGAGTATGTTGTGGTGGTTTTTTTGTTCCCTACTCTTTGTTGTGTCTTGGACATTTATGGAAATGGATGTTTCTTATCCTGATTTTTTCTTGTTCCCTCATTCCAGCTGGTTGTTTCCTTTGTCTTGGGTAATTTCTTTTAGTTTCCCTAGGAAGTACATTTCCTTCAGGTTTTTAGAGTTAGGCCCAGTATTGAATTACTCAGGTTTTTTGGTAGTTCTGGTTTTGCTCAGTTATAAGATAACTTTTTGTATTACTGTTCTCTTCCCTTTAGTTCACAGATTCTTGATTGTAGATGGTGTGGTTTATGGATCTTTTTTGTTTATGGATTTTTAAGAGCAAAGAACAGCACTACTTGAATGGTGACATGTGTATGGTATGGAGATAGGGGATGGGATGTGAAGTTAGGATAAGGAGGGAACTCTACTGGTTGGAGGTGCTAAGGAAGGATGAAAACTACCATAGATATAGAAATGGAGAGCATGGAATATTCCTGAATGCCTATTTTGATGGAATAGAAGTTTTAAGTAGAGTAGCTTAGCAATTAAGGTATAAAATGCCATGTATTGATACCAATATGCAATTATAGTGGCTATGCTACTATGGTATTCACATCCATAAATAAGAAATAAATACAGAACAACATCAATAATAAAAGAGAATATAGCAACTGAAAAAGCAAACAAAATAAACTTAAAAACAAAGTATAAAAGTTAGAAGAAGAGGAGGGAGAAAGAAAAAAAGAATAACAAAGCCCAATAAATATGTGAATAAGGGATATGGTTGAGTTATTGGAAATATATCTATATCTACCTCTCTCTATATATACATATATCTGTATCTATCTATCATATATCTATTTTTCTATATCTATCTGTTTATCTATCTATCTATCTATCTATCTATCTATCTATCTATCTATCTATCTATCTATCTATCATCTATCTCCTTCCTTCCTCCCCTCAGTTCACAGTTTGTAACCTTGGTTAGCCAGATCTACATGTGAGAGTTCTGCAGTAAGCTTTGTTAAAGCTCTCTGGCCTAAACTGCCCTGCCCCCTAGGCTCAATGTAGTTGGCCACCCGGTAGGTATGAGATTAAAGCTTCCATAGGCAGGGCATTTTGTAGGCTGGAGTCATGTGATAGTCCTGCACACCTGAGAATCTTACTGTGATGGCTGGGGATGCTGAGCTGCTCTAAAGTTGCAGGGGTGGGGGTGGGGGATTACTTTCTACTTTGGGTTGTGCAGGGGTGGGGGTTTCTTTCTGCTTTGGGTGGGCAGGGGTGGGGGTAGAGGTTGCTTTCTGCTTTGGGTGGGCAGGGGTGAGAGTGAGGGTTGCTTTCTGCTTTGGGAGGGCAGGGGTGGGGGTGAAGGTTGCTTTCTAATTTAGGTGGGCAGAGACCAGCTCAGGTTTCTAGCTTCAGCACTCTTTAGGCCCAGAGGGAGCCCATACCCCATGCCTGGTTTTCACTGGGCAGTGTCTTCATTTCTGGTTTTTTTTTTTTTTAAAGCCATTTCCTCATGAGGTTGACTCATGTAGATCACTGATAAAGTCTTTGGGGTGGTTCAGAGCGTTTCTAGTTAGACGCTGCCAGGGAGCAGGATGCAGAAATTGCCTTGGTTTGCTCTCTTGAGTGTTTTTGTCGGATACTGGTAAGGCTATACCTGAGATGGATGTGTGCAGCACCTATGGCTACTTGCTGCTCCTCAGTGTCTGTGGCTGGAGGGTTCATGGAGTTGGTAGAGGGAATTACTGTCTTCCTCTTAAGTGGTTATCAATCTGTCTCTTCTGGAGTTGGTACTGGTAGCTTGGATGGGCAAAGGAGCCACCCTGGAACCTCTGTTTCAATATTTTTGTTCCTATCCTCTCTCAAATGTGGCGTGTGCCCTGCCATCTTACCTAAACAGAAGTGCTTTCTGTTCATTGTCTAAAGCATTATTTCTGATGTTCTCCTCTGTCCTTTCCACTTTGCTCATGAGATTGTTCAGTAAATTTGTTTAGGGTGTTTAAATTTTTTTTAGTTAAACATAAAAATTACTACCTTCACTATTTAAAAAAAAATTTTTATTTATTTTCAAGGTGTGAGAGAGAGGAAGGGAGGGAAAAGGAGAGGGGTGAGAGAGAGAATGGGCGGCCAGGGCTTCTAGTCACTGCAAACAAACTCCAGAGCCACTTGCATCTGGCTTACATGGGTACTAGGAATTGAACCCAGGTTGTTAGGCTTTGCAGGCAAGTGCCTTAACAGCTGAGCCATATCTCCAGCCCCCCAAAATTCTTTCTAATGAGTTTTTTAAGCTGCGTTCAGTTGGAGTCACTGGGTGGCATATGTTAGTGCTTCCTACCCAGAACTAGAACTGTGGATTAGGTTTAGGTACTTAATTTTAATTATATGAGTAATTCTTGGTACCTAAATCTCAATTTTCTTTTGCTGTTAGTGACAATATATGAAGTGAACGTGGCAACGGGTGAGCTGTGGAATGCTGGAACAGTAGCCAATATCTACATTTCCATCTATGGGGCAAAAGGAGATACAGGATCTAGACAACTAGTTCGATCAAAGGGCTCCTTTAATTTTTTAAGAGGACAAGTAAGTAAATGAAAATTATTCTGTCTGATTTAATAGTTTTTTATGCGTGTGTGTGGGGTGGTCAGGGGGGATTTGTGGGTCTGCCAGGGTCTCTTGTCACTGCAAACAAACTCTAAACACATGTGCCACTCCTTTTTACATCTGGCTTTACATGGTTACTGAGGTAAACCTGGGCCAGCAGACTTTGTAAGTAAAAGTCTTTAGCTACTGAGCCATCTTCTCAGCTCCTTGTCTGGTTTTAAAAATATTTATTTATTGTGTTAACTTCCCCTCATTAGTCTTTGTTAGTACATTTATGCACAACATTCCAAAATGTTAAGTATGCAGTTGGTATCCCACTTACGATGGTTTGACTCAATTGAGCAGAGTGTTATAAAAATGACACACACTGAGTACAAATATGTCTGCGAATTTTTAACTTGTATCTTTTTCTGAGCTGCTGATATGCAGTGTGGCACCCCTTTGCAATGCCAAGGGGCAGCAGTGAACTGAAGCTGTTATCCACACATTACCAGAGTAAACCAGTGGGTATCTCCAGTGCACTCAATCCCTTGCTAAATGCTGATGTTTAACAGGTTAGGTTCATTCATCAAGAGGCATCTCTGGTCCCATTGCTGTATAGCATATCTCTAGAAATTTATTATATTCCCAAACTGGAAATCTATAACTGTGCAATAAAACTTCCCAGTTTGCTCTCCTGCTTAGATGAATTTGATCAAACAGTTCAATTGTTCCACCCTTCCCCCTTAAAGTTGCTTTTTGTCTGGTATTTGGTCACAACAATGAGAAAAGTGACTAATACAAAGGAGACCCTGGGAGTTGGGCTGTGCCAGGAGAAAATAGAGCTGGAAGTGCTTTTGTGGACATCCACATACCCTCCCAATCACCTGGCTTGATCTCCATGTTCTCAGAATACTCACAAAAACCTAGTACATCTCCTTCCAGAGCCAGGTGATTTAGGAGCCACCTGGGAATTCTTTCCTCTGTTGGAATTCTGCAGATGCTTGTGGGCAGTTTCCTAACAGGGAGAAGCTTGATTTTCTCAGTGGAGTGGTCCGGGGGCTTGTTGGAAGTTACTGTAGAAGTGCCATCATGCGTATGTTAGCTCCAAGGGGATTTGTAGTTACCTGCATAACTTCCCTGATACAGGCAAGTTAGAAGCCAACATGTGGGAAGGTATATAATCACACTGGGATCTAGCTTGCTCTGTGTTGAGAACTCTGGGAAAGCTACTGGAAGAGTTCTTGCACCCTTTGTTCTCTGTGGTCCTGAAAGACTCCTTAATGCTGAGCTCATGTGTGACTCAAGATAGATGATTTAGTAGCCAGTTCTCTTAGTGGGAGCTCTATAAATTGGAGTTTTGGGTATATGGACAATTTTTTTTTCCTAGGGAGAAGCTGGAGACCTGGTTTTATTACTTAAATGAGACTAAGTGTGAGTCATGGGTAATAGCCACATGTTTATTTAGGCCCCCAGATATTTATTAATTAGATGCTCTATTGGCTCCCAGACACAGGCTACTTAGAAGCACACCCTTTCAGCAGCAACTATGAAACTCAAACTCCTTCCAGGGAGAAAAAAAATATACTTTTTTTTTCAGCTTACTGCATTGAGTTCAGGAAAATAGGCACCTCCTTATTTTCTAGTCTCATGGAATTTGTAAATCCTGAGCTCCATCTGCTCCCAGAGGTTGTTGGATCAGGAACCAGTCCCTTAGGTGACAACCACTAAAGCAGGGGTGTTGACTTTGGTGGCCTCAAACCTTCACTCCTCAGGGTGAATCGGGAGTTCTGCCTATGCTGCATTATTTCTAGGGTATAGTTTTTGCACACCTCAGCTTTTCTACCTGTTTTGATGTTGACATTTTCTCAGTTGGTTGTATTGTGTGAAAATCTCTCAAGAAGTTTCCATATTTCTCTCTAAGTATATTACTTAGCTATTTGACCAAACATCTGACATAAGAAACAACAGTATGAGCTATTTATTTTGGCTTATGGTTGCAGAGGGTACAGTCCATAAATGATGGTGTGAGCTTGGAAGAACAGTTCACATCATGGAGGGCCAGTAGGCAGAGAACATGGAAAGCCAGTACTCAGCTGGCTTTTTCCTTTTTCCCTTCTAGGCCCCAGCCTATGAGATGGTACCACCCATGTAGTCATGGGTCTTCCTCTTTCAGTGACTCCTTCCTGGATATACACCAGATGTGTACTTCACCAATCTCTTAGGTGATCCTCACTCCTGCCATATTCACAATGAAGGTTAAACATCATACCAAGGAAATGGTCTATGTGTGGTTGTTATTTTGGTGTGTCTATAGGAGTATAAAATGTCAGGTGCCTCTGCTTCTGCCATCTCATTGATATCACTTCACCCAAAAGTTATTTAAAGAGTGGGTTTCTAGTTTTCTGATTTTGTTTTCTAATTTCATTCCTCTGCAGTTAGAAAAGGTTCCTTTTCTTAAATTTGTTAAAAATTGTTTGTGGTCTAACTTGTGACATGTTCTGACAGATGTTTTATGTGTGTCTGAGAACAGTGAATATTCTTTTATTTTTTTAAATAAAAGGTAACATTTAATTTTTGACTTAGAATTAATATCTTTATTATGAATCAGTATCTACATTGTATGAGCAAATCTTGTAAAGGTGTCCCCGTTTCCCTCCTTTCTGTCCCCTACCCACTGGGTCCTTCCTCGGTTCGCATACTGGAAATGTCCATAGGTTAGGGGTTTATGAACTGCACCAGAGGTAGCCAGTTTTTCTTTTTTTCTTCTCCCCTTGTGCATTGTTGCTGAGGGGTGCAATGTCTCTGGATATTCTCCCCACCAAGGCTCTTTCATTCTTTCCACCCCCTCTTCCACTCAGTTCCCTGAGTCATGGTGGGTGAGGTTTTTTTTTTGTATTTTTTAAATTTAATTTTTTTTATTGTACATAATGAGTTACATTATTTAGTGGGCAAACAATGAGTTGTTATCCCCAGTTCCCTGATGCCCCCCTCCCCCATCCCCAATCGGCTGGATATCCTCCTCCATAGGTCATCTGGATCAGTCCTTGTGACAGGGGACCATGGATAGTCTAGTACTCAGCCAGGTTCTCTTGGCCCTAGTATGTTGTTACTGAGGGGTGCCATGCCTCTGGATAGTCTCCCCCACCACGGCTCTCACAATTTTTCTGCCCCCTCTTCTGCTCAGTTTCCTGAGTCATGGTGAGTTTTTAAGTCTGCTTTGTTGTTGAGATCTTAAGTATCTCTGGACCTTTGCCCTGGCTTGTGTTGGGTATCCTTGGTGTCTGTCTACATTGACCTTTCATGGGTCATCAGTCTTGCTGTGGAGATTGGTCTCCTGTTTGTCTTGTCACTTTATCATAGGTTTCTTTTGGGCCCTGTCTTTTTTTGTTTTGTTTTGTTTTCTTTGTTGCTTCTGTGTGTGTCTCTTAGGTCCAGTTTCACTATAGTGTTGATCAAGTTCTGAATTTCCTTCTATATCTTTTATTGTAATAGCCATTGCTAAAATGGCAGAGAGTGGAAACTTAAGTGTGTGACTTTCTGCCTTCAAAACTGTTGAGTTCTTATTATATAGGAGAACTTAGACATTATGTGAAAACACATTTATAAATGCAACTTCCTGGTGAATTATTTTATCATTGTATAATTCATTTTTTTAAAATCTCTGTAAAACTTTTTTTTGTTTGGTTTTTAGAGGTAGGGTCTCACTCTAGTCCAGGCTGACCTGGAATTCACTCTGTAGTCTCAGGGTGGCCTTGAACTCATGGTGATCCTCCTACCTCTGCCTCCTGAGTGCTGGGATTAAAGGCGTGAACCACCACGCCCGGCCAAAACTTCTGTAAAACTTTTTATTGACAACTTCCATTAGTATAGACAATAAATTATTGCCTTACATTTTTTCTGCCACCTCTTCTACAATGGATCCTGAGCCTTGGAGGGTGTGATAGAGATGTCTCAGTGCTGAACACTCCACTATCACCTCTTCTCAGCAGTATGATGAATTTTGAGTTATCTTAGTGGTCACTGCCACATGGAAAGAGAAGCTTCTCTAACCAAAAGTGAGAGCAGCAATAATATATGTACAAAAATGTTTAGAGGGCAGTTTTGTGGGCATAATGTATCCATTTTTCAAGATAACAGTAATCGTTACTCTTTTAGGGCTTATGCCCTCCCCAGCCATAGGCTTTTGACGTGGTTTTAAGTACCAGTCATGTATTTCCTCCCATGGAGTGGACCTTCCAGTCCAATCAGAAAACTGTTGGTTTCCCCCATCACAGCATGAGTTAGTACAATTGGCCTGGCTGGACAGCTATAAGCCTTGCAGGATCTATTGCTAGTTAACATTGTTGGTGACTTCTCCCAATAGGCTGCATGCTGCATAGCTATTTCCAGCATTCTGACAGCTGCTCAACAGGAAGGAGATTTTGATCTCAGCTCCAGCTTGATTTCTCAGTGACCTGCAGCCTATGCACGTAAAGTCTTCAGCAACAGGGACTTACCATCTAGTTCTAGCGGGCAATTATGAGCCTTGGCAATAGATTGTATTGTTTTGGGAGCATCCATATAGATTCCATAATTTGGATATTGTGAATAGATGTGGGCATGCAAATATTTCTATAAGAAGCTAATTATTTCTCTTTTTTAAATGAACATTATATGCTTAATTTTATGAGGAATCTCAATACTGATTTATATAGAGCCTGAACTAATTTTTATTCTTACCATCAGGGATGGGGGTTACTTGTCAGCATAAACTGCTTGTTTTCTTAATGACACTATTCTGATTGGGTGACATGGAATATTTGTGTAGTTTTGATTTGAATTTCCCTAATACCCAGTGATGTTGAATGCTTTTTTATGTATTTATTGAGCATTTGTACTGCTTTTGAAAGAGTCTGCTCATTTCCACTTTTCATTTGTTCTTTTTTGTTTAATGGTAGTTCTTTATATATTATTGATATTATCCTGTCAGATGGATAACTGTCAAAATTTTCTCCTTTTTTGTAGGCTGTATGTAGAAACTTTTTAATTAGATGCAATTCAATTCGATTCATTATCTTATTTTTTTGGGATATTGGAGGGAATCTTATTCAGAAAGTTTTGATGTTATTGGATCCTGAAGTGTTTGCTTTATATTCCCTTCTAGATGTTTCAAAATTTCAAGTCTTACGTTAGAGGTTTTGAAACACTTTGAATTTATTTTTTTAATAGGTTGAGGGATAGAGATGTAGTTCTTGGTTCAGTTTTATAGTTTATATAAATTGCTGGATTATCTGAAACAATATCACTTTTTTATTTCTAACTTATTATAAGTTTGATGATGGATTTTTGTTACATACACCCTTTATTGTGTTGAAGTATATCCCTTCTATTGCTAGTTTTTTTTTAGGACTTTTATCATAAAGGGATATTGAACTTTGTTGTAGACCTAATCTACATCAATTGAGGTGATCATGTGAGTTGTTAAGTCAATTTTTATGTTATGGGCTCCATTTATTTTTTTGCATATGTTGAACCAAACTAGAGTCCCTAGAAAGACACCAACTAGATCATTGAATGTGATCTTATTAATCCATTCTTCAGTTCAGCTTGTGAGAATTGTTTTTCAGGGAAATGCATGTGTTTATACTAAAGAAATCAAACCATAGACTTGACCTCATGACATTTTAAATGAAAGTGTGGATCACAGTTGCTAATCTTTGGAAAAATCAAAGATTGGAAACATGTTCCTTTCATCTGTGGGCCTTTAGTCCTATTTTAGAGAAGTTCGGGGAAAGTAAAAAATACAGTCACTATGTTTCCACTAGGTGGGTCTAGGAATGAGCATGACTGAGGCAGCAAGGTGCAGGGATACAGAAGTCAGTTTGTGGAGACTTTAGGAAAATGCAGTGCTTCTGCTGTATTTCTAACCATACTTGTTTGGCCTGCAAGCCTCTGATTCTTGGAGGTCTGAGCCTCTTAATATTCATACAGCAAACTAGAGTTCAGTTATTTTGGTGGTAAAATATACTTGACCTTGTGACTCTGATTACAAATGCTTATTTTTCTTCTTTTCAAAGCCAGGTGACTTTCTTATGTAATATTTGAAAATAGTCAAGGCCCCAGTGAGTTTTCTCCTTACAGGGGAATATTGAGAACACACAAATATTACATTAAAATCTAAATATCTGCTACAAGAATTCGTGTGTGTGTGTGTGTGTGTGTGTGTGTGTGAACATTTAGTATTTTTTTTCTGTACCCGGGTTACCTCATTTAATATTTTTCCAAGTCTGTCCATTTTCCTAAAAACTTCACAATTTCATTTTTTCTTTATAGACAAATACAATTCTATTTTGCATATGCACCAGATGGATAACTGTCAAAATTTTCAGGTAGGGCTGGAGAGATGGCTCAGTGTTTAAGGCACTTGCCTCCAGTGCCTAAGGCCCGGGTTCAATTCCCCAGTACCCACATAAGCCAGACCCACAAGGTGGTGGCTCTGGTGCATTCTCTCTCTCTCTCTCTCTCTCTCTCTCTCTCTCTCTCTCTCTCTCTCACATCTCTCTGCTTGAAAATGAATAAATAAAATATTTAAAAATTTTTTCAGGTAGTATGGGTGCATTTCATATTAGATGAGGGGTGAAGGGGTGAGGATTCATTTCAGTCCACAAAATATCTGTCCCTCCATATCACAATGGTGGGTGGTTTATGGTGCAGTAGGGTGGAAGGGTAGACTAGAGAGGATTCTCACCCTTCCCAGCCCCTCTTTCCTTCAGTATCACAATGCGGGTGGCTAGGGTGTGCACTGAGCTCAGTGGAGGAGTTGAGCAGGGAAGATTCATACCCTTCCTTCAGTCTGTCTGTTTCTTCACATCCCCATCAAATGTGACCTTTTAAGGTTGGCCTAGGAGTCCATGTTTTGTTTGTGCCTCAATTATTCATTAGTCATTTATTTTATAATTATCTCGTTGTTATAATGTAACCATATTGTCTTCAAGTCGTGATAATCATTCTTCTACCTGTTCCATTCTGCTGGTGAATTTTTCACTGTTTTTATTTGATTGATTGAGGTTTTCATTCCAAAATGTCAATTAATTTTTTTATATTTTTATCTATTGAATTTCTTTTTTTTTTGTTCTCCATTGCCTTTCTTATTTCACTAGGGTGCTTATTTATATAGTCTTTGAATTCATTCATGTGCTTATTTGTGTCTTCTTTGATTTAATTGATCATTATTTTTTAAAAAATATTACTCATTTATTTATTTGCCAGAAGAAGAAAGAGGGGGAGAGAGAGAGAGACAGAGAGAGAGAGACAGAGAGAGGCAGAGACAGAGACAGATAATGGGTGTGCCAGGGCTTCTAGCCACTTCAAACAAATTCTAGAAGCATGCACTGCTTTGTGCATCTGGTTTTACGTGGGAACTGGGGAATTGAACCCCAGGTCATTATGCTTTGCAGACAAGTGCCTTAACCGCTGAGCCATCTCCCCAGGCCCTTTTCATTCTTATAACCATTATTTTGATCTCTTTGTAAAATTTTATTTACTTCCCTCTGCATAGAGTTCATTACTATGAAGTTGCTAACTTTTGGAGGAGAAATATCTTGTGTTTTCATATTTTTTCTGTTTTTGCATTTGCAAATCTTGATTAAAATCACTGCATTTAAGTCTTATGTTTCAAAATTGTTTCAATTGAAGTGCTTACAATATTTAGTTAGGACTAGTTTGTGATTGGGTTAAAGTGTGGCTTTTCCTTTCTGAACTGTGGGTTTGGCTCAGTAGGCAAATATTTACCTAGTGAGATCAAGACAGAATAAAATTAACTGCAGAAGCATCATCAATGATAGATAATCCTACTGTTGAAATGTATTAATATCCACTTTAAAAACCATTATCACAACCACCATGACTTCACAGGAATAAAGAAGCAAAGTGGAAAAAAAAGAAACACGCAAACATAAAAAGAAGCAAAGTCAATCAAAGAAAATAAGATGAATGCAGTGAATTTTATTATAAAAATAGAGAAAAGACAAATATGAAAGGTAAGTTGAAGGCAGCATGAGAAAGAAGAAAGAAAATGATAGGGCATATACAAATAAAGGTGAAATGAAGAAAACAAACAGCAAATAACCAAAACCAATGAAAATACAGGAAGATTGTATGTGAAGGAATGATGATAGAGAAAGATAGAAAGCTGGTTTAAATGAAGGCAGAGTAGAACTATGTGGAATGAGACAGAGGAAAGAAGAGGAGAGAATTAAGAATTAAATTCTGAAAGTAGGTATGGTAGCTAAGGTCTACAATCCTGGTTCTAGGGAGGATGAGACAGAATACAAGTCCAAGGCCAGTGTTGTAGTTATCTTCATGTTGCTGGGATAAATACCTGAGTAGAAGCAGCTAAAGGGAGGAAAGCATTTATTTCAGGTTTACAGATTCCAGGGAAAGCTTCATCATGGTGGAAGAACATGACTCACTTCTTCATACATCCACAGCCGAGAGTCTGAATAAGCAGCCAGAGCTTAAGATGTCTCAGAAGAAACCCTAGAGCTGGACTCTAGATCTGCTCCCATTGACACACTTACTCCAGCAGGCCTTACTTTGCCTGCTGGTGACTTTGGTAGGATCATTAATCTTAATCTTAATAAAAAATACTTGAGGCTATGGGGACACTTACAATCAATCCACCCCAAACATCTGTCTCTAACATCGAAACTAAAACAAAGCATTATAGAACAGTGATGGTCAAAGAAATTAGATAGTAAATGGAGAAATAAGGGTATTAAAAATAAAGCAGAAGAAAACAACATTTAAAGAAATGTAATCAAAATATATGTAAACATTTAAACCAGTTGGTATGATTTAAAACATCCCTATAGAAGAGAAAATACTTACAGAAGAAAGAAAGCAAATGAAAGTGGAAATAAAATTAAAACAGTTTTTTTAAGTTAAAAGGCAAAAAGCAGCTGCATACATAGCTTAGTTTGTTGTGTATGTCTTGCAACCAGGAATACATGAGTTAAATCCCCAGTACCCAGGTAAAAGTCAGGGCAAGGTAGCACATGTTTGTAATTCCAGTGCTTAGGAGGCAGAGAGATGGGAGGATGCTTGTTGCTTCAGTTGCCAGCATATCTGACTAGTTGTTGATTTCCAGGTCAGTGAGAGGACCTGTCTCAAAAAGAGGTGAATGGTGTACTTGAAGAACAGCATTCACCCCTGGCCTGCATACACATGTGTATAAACTCCTCCACCTTATATAACACACACACATGCACTCACCCCACAGCACATGAACACACACACAAATAAAAATAATAGAGAAGATACTATTCCTATCTTCCAAGGATGTCAGCTGCATGAGCAGCAGTGCGGAATCTGGATCTATACCAGCCACCTTTATTTTCGTCTACTTTGCTGAGAGCAGAGACTGTGTGCTACTCAGCCTCCCCTGTTTTCCTTTGTGTTTTTCACTTAGCAACCAGAGGGTGTGATTTGTTGGAAGAGCCAGTGGTTATTATTATTGTTAGTCTTCCATTTTCTCAGGAGTGAATGGAGTAGACTGTAAGCTTTCCACTGGCAGATCCAATCTGGTGACTTCAAGTGTCTGGTCTTATGAAGAGGAAGCCCTGTGAGTATGTAGTGACCAGCAATGGCTCTTCAAACTGGCTTCCAGTCAAAATCACCACCACTCTTCACCACTCCTATGGGAGCTCTCAGCTAAATTCTTTCCTAGATGGTCCAGATGGGAAGTGACTCCTCTTCTCTCAATGATTCCCACCAGTTTCTGTGCTCATAGAACTTTTGATGTTTCTGACTCAGTCTTTTCCCCGTAATTAGACCAGTTAG
The DNA here is from genome assembly GCA_004024765.1 of Zapus hudsonius. Lineage (NCBI taxonomy): Eukaryota > Metazoa > Chordata > Mammalia > Rodentia > Dipodidae > Zapus > Zapus hudsonius. Next base: position 25,090 of record PVHP010012356.1, read on the forward strand.
AGTATAAGCACCTGACACTTGTGGGAGGGGTCTTAGAAACTGTGCAATGTGAAAATCTTTGTCTCTAAAGCCATAGACTCAGAGAGGATCCTTCCCAAATCCTTTTCCACCACTGTACTGCTTCAGAATGCCAGAAAGATGAGAGACCTTCCTCAACACTTATATGTTACAGATTCCAGGAACCCCGTGTGGCTTGAATGTAAAACTGGCATTCTTTCAGTCTAGATATAATTGTGTTTTCTGAGTGTTTCTTTGCTCTCTCCTCCTCTCTTGTCTTGCTCAGCACACCTATTGAGGTCTGTGTTTCCTCTCCTCATTCCTCATTCCTCTTTCTAAACATTCTGCTACAGTGCATGTTTTCTGAGGCTATCTCCTTTTTGCCTCAGTCCCCACTTTCAGCAGCTATGCTCTAAGCTTAGAGTTCTGCTTGCTAAAGCATATTTTCTCTCTCCCTTTGCTTTCCAAAGTTTTCTTTTCTTTTTTTTAAAAGTTATCTGATCACTATCAAAACTTCAGTACCTTCCCAGTATAATCTTCCTTCAAAAGAAGATCCACAGCTATTTCCAATTTATTTCCTAGATGGCTGCTTATTGGGTATGCACATTAGTCTACTGTCTTGCTTGTGTGTGTGTGTGTGTGTGTGTGTGTGTGTGTGTGTGTGTGTATACGCATATGTGTGTTTGTAGATATAAGAACCCCATGCTCATGGTAGTGGAAGCCCTAGAACAAATTTGATCTTCTGTCTTATTTTCCAGAGACAAAGCCTGATGATCCTTCTGTATCTGCTCAGCAGGTGTGGCCATGCCTGGCAGGAATCAAACCTAGGTCTTTGTGCTTGTGCAGCAAAAAACATTACCTGCTGAGCTAACTCTCTAGACCTAATCTGCCGATTTCATCTCTGTTGTCTTGTGACAATTTGAGATTTAAAGTATATTTGTCTAATATAAGTATGCCTACTCTCTGTTTCTCATTTTCATGGAATTTCTTTTTCTAAAAAAACTTTATTAAAAAGTTTGCATAATTCCCTTCCAGCACCCTTCTTTGTTCCCTGTCCACCCCTCATCCACTGAGCCTCTTTTCTTTTTAATTATTCTTTCTTCTATTTTGATGTTCTTTTTTTCCCTTTTCCATCATTCACGACATGTTGTATGCATGTCTTGTGCAGGTAACCACAGCCACTCTGAGGTCATGATTGTAATGACCACTTTGTATCTGGAAGACAGGGTTCCAAAGCACTCTTACTAATCCTTTGGCTCTTACATTCTTTTCCCCACCTTTTTTTTTGCAATGGACTCAGAACCCTGAGTGTGTGATAGAGATGGCTCATTTAGTGCTGAACCCTCAACTGTCAGTTCTTCTTGGTACTTTGATGAGTTTAGACTTTTCCCAGTAGTCAACACCATCTGAAAAGAGAAACTTCTCTAACCAAAAGTGAAAGCAACACTACTAATATACACATAAGTATTTAGGGGGGATTTGGTGATCATAATATATCCATTTAGCCACACAAAAGTAGTAGCTTCCCACTAGGGCTTATGACTTCATGGCAACAGATTTTTAGTCCCAGGCATGAATTCTCTCTCATATGCAAACAGAGCAGTTTGTTGCCCCCATAACAGACATGCCCTTATTATACTAGTGGGAACATCTTGCCTGACCAGCTAGTTATATAGCTTGCAGGGTCCACTGCTGTTTAAGAGCCCCCACAGCAGGCTGCAGAGCAGTTTCTAGCACTATGACAATTAGTAAGCAGGGAGGAAATTTCCAGCTCTGCTCTAGCATGATTTTTTTTGTGTCCTGCAACCAAGGCATGTTTTGTCAACAACAATGTGTCTTATCATCTAATTCTGTTGGGAAAGCAAGAGCCTTAGCTATAGTCTGCATTGTTTTGGGGGCCTCTCTGACCAACAGCTCATTAGGAGATATCCAACCTCTGGCACTGATATTTTTCTATACCAACCTATGACTTCAAGGTGTACAGCATTCATTATACGCCCCACAGAGTGCCTCTACTCAAATTATAGCCTTTAAAAATTATATATATTTTTAATTAGCTAAAAAGAAGTAGGTTTCCATATGGCTTCCATAACCTCTTTAGTTTTGATTAACCCTCCTCTCACCCATCCTCTCCTCCACCCCCTCCCCTGCACACTTAGAACTCTCCATCCAAAGTACTCTTCCCCTCCACTTTGCACTCAATCAAAGGCAGTTGATGGGAGAAAAGTTTTTTACTGTAGCTTACACTCTCAAAGGAAAACTTCATGACAACAGAAGATAGCATGGTAGAGCAGAGGTGGATATCACCCCCACCATAGTAGGTGCAAAGCAGCAGTGTGAGAATGAGCTGATCCAATACTGGCCAGCTAGGGGCTAATAAACCTCAAGGTCCACCTCCTCCAGCATGACTTCACCTCACAAAATGCCACCAGCCAAGAACTGAGAAGCAAGCATTTAAAACACATGAGTTTAAGTGGGACATCTAATTCAAACCACCACACAGTGGAGCATTGCATTCCACATTCCTTCAACTTTTCTGCTGTTTTCAGATGGAGTACTTTCTTGATAATGTATTGGCTTGAGTACCAGAGCTCTCAGGTAGCCTCTACAGTTCTCAAAGACAGCATCCTGGGCCCTTGTATTATTGTCATCAGGTTTCCATGGAGGAACTGGAGACTGAATCTTCCTAGTCTTCCATATAACCCTCCATTTGTTAATTTTAACACCTATCTTTGGATTATTAAATAATAATTATATACAGTTTTTTGAATGTAGAATCTGAATACATTATGTTATATTCCTATTACTACCAATATGCACATACCAATTGGTCTGTTATCTCGTCCTTCTTCCCCCTTCTTCTTTTCCATTTTCCCTCCTTCCCTCTCCCTCCTTCCCTCCCTCCCTCCCTCATTCCTTCCTTTCATCTCTCCCTCCCTCTCTTCCCTTCTTCCCTCTCTCCATCCCTGCCTCTCTCCTTCCCTCCCTCCCTCCTTCCTTCCCTCCCTCTCTCCCTCCATCTCTCCCTCTCTCCCTCCCTCCCTCTCTCCTCCCTCCCTCCTTCTCTCATTCTCTCCCTCCCTCCCTCTTTCCTCCCTCCCTTCCATCTTTCTTTGATGATTTAGATAATATTTATTGAGTATGTCAGAATACGTTCATTTTTTACTTTCTTTTCCTTTAAAGCTATTATTTTAAATAAACCTTAAGTTTCTTGGCTAAGATCTTGTTATAGCACATATCCTTCCTTTTCTAATAGACCTGTTTGGTGGATAAATGGATGACAATGTGATAATTTTCTTTATTAACATATCAACCATAAGCAGTATTTTGTTAATGAATGCTAATTATTTTAGTGACAGTTATTTTCTTTTTTTAAAAATATTTTATTTATTCATTTTCAAGCAGAGAGCGAGCGAGCGAGCGAGCGAGCGAGAGAGAGAGAGAGAGAGAGAGAGAGAGAGAGAGAGAGAGAGAACCAGGGCCACTATCTTGTGGGTCTGGCTTATGTGGGTACTGGGGAATTGAACCCGGGGCCTTAGGCACTGGAGGCAAGTGCCTTAACCGCTGAGCCATCTCTCCCGCCCGACAGTTATTTTCTTAACAGTCCACTTATACAGAGGAAGAGTGGTTCAAAATGAAAATATTTTTTTCACATGTCAGGGAAGCTTAACTCTTAATTGTAAGTCTGCACTGTACTTGTCTTATCCATGTTTTCTCACTGAGAAGGTTTTGAGGAAAAAATGTATGAAAAAGAATTGCAGTGTGTAAGACACTATACAGATACAAAGATTACTTTTTTACTCGTGAATATTTTTGAAAGAGATTTTATCATGCATTTTTTATTGAATTACGTTAACACAGATTTTTGTTTATTTTGTTTTAGGACAGGGTCCCATGATATGAACTAATACTATAATATAATATATTAAACATAATATAATATAAACTAATAATCTTCTCACTTACCCTCCCAGTAGTTGGTGTTATAGGCATTCACACTCATGCCTGGATTTTATAGGTTTTATTAAAGGTTTTCTGAGCTCATCCCTTTTGTGCACATTTTTGAATATATAGACTATTGGAGCTAAAGTATAATTTCTTTAGATTTGGTAACATATTTATCCCATTCAGCTACTAATCGGGCCTGGCTCTGTTTAGCTTCTGAGATCAGACAACATTGGGCATGTTCATGGTGGTATGACTGTAGATTTGGCAACAAATTTCTAACGTCAGATAAATCTCATAAGTTTCTAATATTTTGCATCAGTATTTTTTAAAAATATTTTTTTATTTTATTTATTTTAGAGAGAAAAGGAGAGAGAGAGAGAGACATACAGAGAGTTACTATGGATATACCAGGGGTTCCTGCCATTGCAAAGGAACTCCAGACACATGTGCCACTTTGTGCATCTGGCTTTATGTGGGTCCTGGGGAATCAAACATGGGTTTTAGGGCTTTCAGGCTTAGCAAGCAAACAAGCAAGCACCTTCAGCCACAGATACATCTCTTCAGCCCTGCATCAGCATCTTAATATTATTTTTGAAGCATTACATTTGAAAATGACTCATAAAAATTGCTAAAAGCTTCCATCCCAGTATGATAGTGATTTTCCTTGAAATAAACATAAAGTTTTATTGTATTTCCTTACTGTGTCTTTTGTAGTATAATTACTTAGAAACATAACAATAGAAAATTTTCAAATGTATTTTTATATAACAAAAAGTAAAGAAATAAAAAATTAAAAATAAAGAAAATAGTTTATTTGAAAACTTACTGTGTTCTATTATTATTTTAGCCCTATTTTTAAAAATGTAGACAGAGTTGTATATTTGCTTAATGAACTTTTCACAATTTTTGCCACATTTTTATTTATATTTACATAAATGAAGTCAGAGTAGACCTAATTATATTTTTTTCATTGGTCATAGACAGATACCTTCTTCCTAGAAGCTGTACATCTTGGAGATTTGTGCAAGATTGTGATAGGCCATGATGGCCTTGGCCCAGGTAAAGTCATTCAGAGAGATAATGAAGGCCTGATTTCACTCTATTATATGAAGCTCTCACAAAGCTAGTCAATTATATGAATAAAACTTGTAGAAAACAGATCCCTAAGTATTGGCTATCTGAAATGAAAATATTGTCCACAGAGATCCTTACAAATGGAGGTATTTTTCATCAAAATGACACATGGATGCTGTAGGCTTGGCCTGGGGTGCCAGGAAAGTGTTATAGTGATCTTCCCATTGGTAGGACAAAACACATGACCAAAAGCAGCTGATAGGAAGAAAGTTTTTATTTTGGTTTCAGTCTCCAGGGGAAGCTTCATGATGGCAGGAGAAATCATGGCATGAGCAGAGGCGGGGCATCATCTATGCCACAATGCATAGACAACAACAGCAGTAGAGTGAGCTGGATTCACTGGCAAGCTAGGCTAATAAACCTCAAGGTTCATCCCTAGGAACACACTTTCTCCAGCAAGGCTCTATCTTCCAAGTTGCCACCAAGCATTCAGATCATGAGTTTTGAGTGTCATATGATTCAAGCCACTGCAGAAGGGCTATGAATAATGAGGCATTTGGTCTATATACTCTGGCATCTCCTAGTGATTATATTCCTTGAGATGCTGCTGACTGTCCAACAATGGCATGTTGACACACCTATCCTCGCAATGGGGCTCAACTTTGTTTCCTGTGGCCATTTCGTTCAGGCTTCTTCCTGGGTTTTCAATCAGCTCTATGATACTTTTCAGATATTTCTAATGAATACATTTTCCGTAACTATATAAATCATGCATAGGATAAAGGAGTGTCATTTGACAAAATGCAAATTAATAAAAGACACATACTTAAAAGCAAATCAAAGCATGATGAAAAATGAAAATTACAAAACAAAATTATAACTGTCTTTACTGAAACGTGTCCAAGTATTATTTTCATGTTGGGAAAAAAAAAGCCACAAACAACGATAGAGCCATAATCAAAAGTGAATACAGAGATGATCTGGAAGATGGGGAAGGAAAAGGCAAAGGAAACATGTGTAAAGGGAGTGGAATTGAGGGGAAGAGAAAGAAGCAGGAGAGGAATCAAAACAATTGTACTTGAAAAAAATGATCAGAATTAACTCATCAACTTAAAGATTTTAATTGGAGGAGGATGTATTTTGATCCAGATCAAATTTTAATATTGTTTTGTGTATGATTAAAATGAAACTGTATTTTAACTCTCCCAGTTTTCAAATATATATAAATTTAATATTTCAAAGGAGGATCCAGGGGATATAAGAGGATAAACCAATGTGAATATGATCTGTTCTTTGTATAGGATTTGTAAACCTGTATTCCTTTTCATTATATCCATACATGTATATTTTGTTTTGACTGACTAGTTCAATTTGGAACCTTAGGAATTTTCTGGAAATAGAAAATATTAACTCATCAGATATTTATATTTTTGATCATCTTAGGTTTTTTTTCTCATATGTTAATCTTTTTTTTTTTTTTTTTTGGTTTTTCGAGGTAGGGTCTCACTCTAGCCCAGGCTGATCTGGAATTCACTCTGTAGTCTCAGGGTGGCCTTAAACTCATGGTGATCCTCCTACCTCTGCCTCCCGGGTGCTAAGAGTAAAGGCGTGCGCCACCACTCCCGGTTTGTCTTAGGTTTTTAATCAATGAAATCAAAAGCAATTTTCACTGGTTTTGAACATTATACTGAAATATGTACCACAATTATGAAATCTTAAAATAGTGCTGTGCTTTTGTTTTATGCATAAGAAATATGTTTAAGTGTTTTTTTTAATCATTGACTTCTGTTATAAGCTGTTTTTTTGAATTCTAAAGCTTTATCTAGCAGTGAGCATATTTGGAAATTAAATTTTTCTCAAATTTTGAGTTAGTACCTCAAACATATATATTTATAACATATTCTTCAATTTGTATTTAGGGAATGGTTGGTTTCTTGAAGATATTGTGGTCAAAGATCCCATAACAAGCCATGAATATGCCTTCTTCTGTCACAGGTCTGTTTTCGCAATGATTAAATTCAATTCATATAGGTTAGTTTCAAGTTCATGTATTTTGGAGAACTAGATAGCTTATTCCACTAGTCCTGGTTATGGATGCTGTATTATATAACTTATGAATAGTAATATCAGGGAATGCTTTTCTTTCAGAGATATTTTCAGTTATGGTTGTCATCAGTTATGCTGATATAAATTGAATATTTGATGTTCAACAATGATAGATCTTAAAAACATGATTTTTCTCTACATATTAATAGGGAAGTAGGAGTTTTATAAAATGGAAACTTTTGATGAGGTCCCAAATTAGCTTCTGAAAGAATAATTGTTCTTTTTTTACACACAGATAATATCACTGATCCAATGTCAATAGGGTCTGATTTGCTGTTTTTTTTCTTGTCAGAACTCTCTTGCCTCTCTTTCCTTATGGAACCAATAGTAGCTTTTATAAAGTAACTTACTGGAGCCTCAGCTGTATTTGGTGACCAAAGTACTAGATAAAATATTTGGTCTAGTGGATGTAAAAACTCTATGACATTGGCAATTACTAAGCTAACTGATTAAGTTACCTGTGGCAGTTTCTCCTTTCTCTCTCCCATTTATATTCATTTTAATACTTCCTTTTCTATTCTGCACTACTGTATTTTCATTGACTTGGTGTCTCTGGCTTTTTCTCATTCCTGTTTCTGGCTTGGATTGGTAAGTACCAATGGTTTGGGTAAAAATAAAGTTTGAAAATTATTGTCACACTTTTCTTTCCACAGATGGCTGGATCAAGGGGAGGATGATGGTAAAATTTTCAGAGAAATATATGCCAGGAATAATAGTATCTTCTCTGTGAGTAAGTGTCACATATTTCTTGGAAAATTATGTTTTATGATTGAAGAAAGACATTTCTGATAGTAATGGATCTCTCTTTTTAAAAAATCTTCTCAGGGAAGAAGCTAGAACATAAGAAAAAAGAAACAGTAAGATTTTGCTTTGTGCTTTCAATTATTTAGTCCAAATAATTTCAATATTTTATATGTTAAAACAGCATGTAATTTTTTGATAAGGGATATTTATTAGTAATTTCTTCTCTTCATGTCTTTTTGTCTGGTCTCTGTTTTTCCTATCTTTTTAGTGGGCTGCTGAGAGTTGGAAGTTGATGAAAGGAAATATAGTTCAGTTCTACAACAGGCTAACCGGAGGGTTTGTCCGTCTGCATCCTGATGGCACAGTTGATGCTGTTGGAGAGAAGGCAGACAAATACGGTAAACAGAGGACAGACAGTGTGCTGGGAAGATGTGGATCATGTGCACGCACAGCTTAATTTGTAGTTTTGCTTTTTTGTGATTATTTTATAAGCTATTTACATAATTTAAAGAATTCATTTTCTTATGTAACACAAATGGTCAGTATTGGTCCTATGTCAATTGTGGGAAAACAGTGTCATATTTAGAGACAATGAAAAAATTTTATTTGGTAAAACTTAAAAAATAGAATTTAGATAATTAAATTATATATAGAAAGTAGTCCTTGAATGATATGAATGCTTGAATATTAAGTCAGTTCTCCTAAATATTGAACACCTATTGTATTCAAAATTGTATCATGTGAAATAATTGGAGGAGCAAAAGGTGGGCTGATCCCAGATAATATGGTTGAATATAATAGCCTCGGTGTGAACTGGTGAAGGAGAAAATCAAAATAAGAACTGATAGATTTTCCTTCAAGGGGGCGGGAAGTTGAAGAAGAGCCTCAGAAAATCATAAAAAAGTAATACCAAAAACAGGCACATGGAAATAACATGGTTGTTAACGTTGCACTCCTGAATTTACAGCAGCTGTGGGTTCCTTGTCAGTTTTGCATCATGAATGTGGGTAATGATTCCTAAGACAAGATGCATACCCTGCTTCTCCCAGAATAGCTACTGGTAGTAGTAGTTGCTGAAAGTGGGAAGCCATGATTTTCAGTAGTGTGAAGTCACTAGTAAGTTGCTGATTCTCTAGTAAAGAACGTTCTACACCATGCCAGCAACCCTAACAAGGCACAAAAGTAATTGGATATTAATGAAGAAAAGAAAGGTGTTAATAGGAAAGAGGAATAATAGAGGGTAATTGGAGAAAGTAAGATTAAAATACATTATGTACATATATGAAAATATCAAAAATAAAAAGTGTTGAAAAGCAAGTATTTGGGAGATATAGAAATAGCTAATGTATTATCCTTAATTCTTGAGATAGATAACTTAATGAAGACAAACACATACCACAATTCTGTTTTTATAGACTATATGTATAATAATAATAATGCCTTTAAAAGGGCATAAAAGAAAACCTAGGCAAAATAAAATTCAATTTGAGGTTTAATATTAGAATATTGTGAAAGTATAACTATTGTCTTTGAATACAAACCCAAACCTCCAACTCATTTCTAAATCTGGTTCTTCATTATTTAACTAAAATTTACCAGTCTGTGAATTTAACTTTTCTATATTTTTTAAAGAACCTATCCTGTTCGAATAGCCAGGTAAAAGGCATACAACCTTTTGGGTTCTTTGGGTCACATTAGTAAAACACTTGTTTTGGGCAATATGTTCAACATACAAATGCTGATGAAAGCTGATGGGCATAATAAAATTAAATTAAGAAGTCTTTGTACAATACTACCATATCTGCCCCTGCAATAGGAAAAAATGTTCTCACATAATAACCCTAGTTATATAGCACTGTGTTTTTTTTTATTGTTCATAATGAGTTACATTGTTTAGTGGGCAAACCATGAGTTGTTATCCCCAATTCCCCATTGCCCCCCTTCCCCCTCCCCAGTCAGCTGGATATCCTCCTCCGTGGGCCGTCTGGATCAGTCTTTGAAGTAGGGGACCATGCATAGCTCATTCTTCGGCCGGGCTCTCATGTCTCAAGTGTGTAGTTACTGAGGGTTGCCAGGTCTCTGCTATTCTCCCCCACCACGGCTCTCACAATCTTTCCGCCCCGTCTTCCACTCAGTTCCCTGAGTCGTGGTGGGCGAATATTATAGCACTGTGTTTGGGTCTCTTAATAATGTCAAACAGGTACCAAGTTTTTAATAACCGATAAAATAAACATCTCTAAGTAACAACACATTGATTATTTTTAATATTTTATTATAAAAGCAAAGAAGAAGGCAACATAGAACTAGAAGGATATTTAACATTGCATTTAAGAAACTAATGCATCAGTATCCAGTTTGGTAGAATTAATTAAAATTCTCAGTGAGTTCTCAAGGTATTCATCAAATACTTTGGTTCTGATTTTACTCAGGGCACTTCATTCTTGAAAATTGTTGCTCACAAATGTAGATGATACCTAAAAGCAATGGCATGGTTGTGAAATGAGGGTCATTTGTTTCTGGAAAGATAGGACCTATAAAAATCTACTGTAGCAACATTACTAAATTTTACTTTAAGATGGAAGTCAGATAGCAACCCTGCATTCTATGTGAAAATTGTCAGGCAATATCTTTATGTCAACTAAAAATAGTAATGAATATAACAAAATATTATTTTTTCAAAAAATATTAAAATCTGCATTCAAATTTATATAGAAATTCAAATTCAAGGTTATATTTTATAACTGTTCACAGGGATGTGTTTAGCTATTAATAAAAGGCCATAATTTTGGCTTGCCATAGTTTCAGTTACATTTGGAATTCAGTTAGGATTTGAAATATTGTATTGATAAGTTGGTTTACACCTTTAAAAAAGCATGCTTGATTCATTTAAATGAGTGGCTGAAGTCACGAAAAATGCTAAATTTACAATTCAGTTTGTAATTATCAGGTCAGGCAAAATTTTGTTTCAATACCAAAAATGATTTGCTATCATGTCATAAATCATAAAATCTTTCCAACATTTGGCGTCTGCTTAGCCATCTTATATCCAAAAAGTAAATGATATCACATAGCATCAAGGCTTTTAAGAACTTCTGGAACTCTCAATGATTTAATTCCTTGACCCTTATGAAAGTCAAGACATTATTCATTTTTAACACTTTTGTACATAAGCTTTCTTGATGCAGAATGCAGTGATTCTTCATTAAACGTTAAGTTTGGGGAGTAATTGTATCATATAACATCAATTTTATCAGTCCTCTTTTATCTAGTATTGCATAGGCACCATCAGTACCTATATGAGAAATGTTGACACTGGACAAAGAAAATTGCTTTACCATCTTTATTCCCTACTTCATGTAAATCCCTTGATTTAGTTGTATCTTTTGATGACAGTAAAAAATCCCTTTCTTTTGTCACAAATACATATTTGTCACAAATACATCTAATAAAAATGTCACATTTATAGCATCAGTGCTGTCATCCATCACTAAGACATAAAAATTAAAATTAGCAGCAACTCTGATCTCTAGGCTTCTTTTATTGGATTTTCTAATTTCTTTAATTTCCTGGCTATATTCTGGTGAGACAACTGAGTTTTTAGAAATATCTCCCTCTTTTCAGGGCATATTACATGTGCCACTCTCTTCATGCATTTCTTAACCAATTTCCCACCAATAATGGGTTTTGAATTTTTTTTTTTACTATTAAATATGCTACCACACACCTAGCTTTAACAATAGAATCCAAGTTGTAACTTAAAAAAAAAAACTGTTACTAGGACAGACTTCTTTCTGTTCTGCTATTTTTTCCTTATTACACAATCCTAAACATGTACCAAATTGGGCAACATATTTTTCACATAAGACATTTTCAAGTTATAGTATTTGAAAACTTGCATATATTCTACAGAAATTACCATTTGTACTGACTACCCCCTCTCAAATAGTCATTAGCTCAGTTTTCATTGAACAATCTTCCTTCATCTGTGATTTTTATTTTTTTGGAATTCATTTTTGTTTGAGGTATTGTAGATGCCACGGTGACATAAAAATCATAGTAGATAAGGAACTATGCTTACTTTTATTAAGAAAATTAATTGTCAGGAAAATAGAAATCAAGTTTTTGGCTCTTGTACATATGCAATGGTTGGTTTAAACATTGATAACCACTATGTTTCACTTACCAAGTCATCATAAGCTCATGTAATATCTTGCTGGTGCCAATTCAACCATCTGCACTTGGAAGATAGCACACTGGAAGCTGCACACCACCATACAACTAAAGCCATTCCTACAAAAAACAAGAGCATATGCATGTTTATTTTATATCACATTGCATACGATGTTGTCATTTATAAAGTTCATGCTTGAGAATCATGCATTTGAATTCCAAAAACAATCACAAAAGCATCCAGTAAGTTTATAGCTCTGGGAAGGAGAGATGGCTCAGCAGTTAAGAGCATGTCCTGTGCCAGGGCTCCTCCCAAATGGCAAGTGCAGGGATTAGTAAGAGACTCTAGTTCAAGTAAGGACAGCCAGAAGAGTGATAAAGCATGACAACCCACTCTCTGCTCCAGCCACACAGGCAATAGCACTGCCACAGTGAGGGTGTTTGGTGCTTCATAGGCACATACACATGCCTATACCAAACTTACATGCCATCACACACAGGCATAAAAAAGTTTATGATTTTTGTGCTGGGTGACATACATAGCTTGTGCACATGCAGCCTGTGAGTCATATATTGTACACCCCTTCTCTCAGATTTCCTAGAGACACTAACCTGTAGCTTATATTCTCCAAATATAAGCTTTTCTGTCTCACATTAGCAGTCCCAGGAAATAACCTTATTTTGTCCTCTACAAATGTTTGGCCATCTAAATCCACTTCCCAGTAGTCAGTAGAGCAGGCAGTGCTTTCTCCTGTCAGTTTTATGAGCCATAGTTATACAATGTCTCCATGCAAGGACCTGATAGATCTTGCACGTTGGATAGAGATATTAGGAGAGAAATCTGTCAAATTAGAAAACTCAGAATGTATATAGAGCTGTCTTTCCTCCTTCCAGAAATAAGAATGCTACACAGTGAAAAAAGAAACAGAGCTGATCTATGTGCTGGTATATAAACAACTCTCCTCCAGATAGAAGTCCGTATTCTAGAACTCTCTTGGAACAGCTCAGGATTATGATGCCTTCTCTGCTGTCATTGCAATGTTGCCTTAGAAAATCAAAGGCACTGGATCATACAGGACATGAAGAATCTTAGGAGTAGAGAGAATTGTCTTATACACCCTTTCCCCAGACTAATTTATAAAGCATCTTGACACTCCCATGTCAAGGAGTCAACTCTTGCTGAGGCAGTCAGTATGTGCTGTTTTGACTAACAGAATGCAGTGAAACAGCACTGTAACTTTCAAGGGCTTCATCTTCTGCCCCCACTTCTTGCTTAATCTTTCTGGACACAAGCCCTCATGTTTCATGAAAGCCCAGAAAGTTGCTTCCCTAAGGAAAGAACCAAGAGTCCGACAGCCCCAGTGGATTTCCTGCCCAGCAACTAGCACAGAAGATTAAGCTGTCTGACAAGTGATGATAGTACAGAAACTTTTTTTATCCTTAGGTATTCCTAGAATCTTAATATGATAGTTCTTTGGTACATAAAGCAGGATGAACAATAAGGTACTGGTTCCTTGATGGGCATATACATCAATGAAGAGAATACAGTGTTAAAACATTAATTTTATGTCATATTGTTTTGCCCCAATTAAAAAAAAAAGCAAAACAGACCATAGTGCACTGTCCAGCAATAGGGGTATATTCATATGTCTGACTGGCATATTAATAATTTTCTAAAGAGAGTCAGTGAAGTGTTTTGAGAAATGGACTTGTATGTCCTATATTTAATCTGACATACACATACTCCCTCCCCTTTCACATAGGCATTTACATTTTCTTTTTAGTACTATTCCTAGGTTTTTGTTTAGTAACAACAGAAGTATTTTGTTTGTAATATACCTTTAATATAAATCAAGCTTATTGAAAATATATAAAAGAACATACTTTTTATGAATTTCATTTGTCCAATTATTATTTAAATGTCTATTATTGTTTGGCACTGGTCTGGATACCACTGTATCCTGAATGTTATTACTTTATCCCTCTAATTAACTTAAAGATTATTTCCATGTTTTATAAATATTTATCTACTACTTCCTAGTAGTTACATTTAATGTCTTGTCTTCAAATACTTTTCCATTGACAAGAACATGTTTCTAAAATTGAAATAATATTATTTGTATTGACATTTTTGTTTTTCAATTTATTTTAGTAGAAGGTTTTTATTATTTATTAAAATTGTGAATTTGATGAGGAGTGCATGCACACATACTGCTGCCTTATTTTTTATTATTTTTAAATAACTTTATTATGAATCAGTATATACATTGTATGAGTCAATCGTGTAAAGGTATCCCCGTTTCCCTTCCCTCTGTCCCGTACCCACTGGGGTCCTTCCTCAGTGAGCATACTGAATCTGTCCATAGGTTAGGGGGATATGAACTGCACCAGAGGTAGCCAGTTTTGCTTTCACTTTTTTTTCCTTCCCCCTTGTGTATTGTTGCTGAGGCAATGTCTCTGGATATTCTCCCCCCACTATGGTTCTTACATTCTTTCTACTCCCTCTTCTGCTCAGTTCCCTGAGTCATAGTGGATGAGTTTTGAGTCTGCTTTGTTGTCTTTGTTATTGAGATCTTAAGTGTCTCTGGACCTCTGCCCTTGGTTGTGTTTCGTATCATTGGTGTCTGTCTTCATTGACCTTTCATGGGTTATCAGACTTGCTGTGTTGATTGGTCTCCTGTTGGTCTCCTCACTTTCTCATAGGTTTCATTTAGGCCCTGTTTGAAGGCTAGGTGTGGTTTGTCTCCTGCCAGGATGTCAGCCTTCATCCAATGTCTTGTTGGTGGATTTGAGTTGTCCCTGGCTCTCTCACTGCCTTCTGAAAAATACAAACAGAATCTCCCTCAGAGAGTGAGATCAATATAGGTTAAATGTGATAACATTGCTATTTTGGTTAGCTTTTAATGGGTGTAGACTCTCTGTAACTCTCTATTAGTGGGAATTTCTGCTAGGAGCATGAGTTCTTGGCCCCCCTAGGATTATGTTGTGGATCCCAGTTCCAATTAAGGGTTCCTTGTCACTGAGCATATCTCTCCTATTTGTATACAGAATCAAGAATAAAGACACAGAATAAAATAATTGTAAATGAAAATCTCAGCTTCATTCATGGTAAAGCCAAATGGAAATCTTGACTTTGTATTTGAATTCCAAGGATCCTCTAAGAATGCTTATTGAAGCACAGGCAGTATTGGATACCCACATCCCAGGGTAGCTTCCCCTTACTAAAGATGACATTACAAAAAGGACCCTCAGGGAAGATGTCAGATCTGGTTGTAGAAAGAGCCTGAGCTGGCCATATCTACTTCCTTTCAGTCACCAGTCAGAGTATTGCTACCTATGCACTGGTGTGCAATGAAAGAGGATGCACATCAGGTTCCTTTATATAGATGTGCTTGTTGATTTTTACATTCTGTTTTGTTTGAGTGATGAAAAGTAAGCTTTTTAAACCTTCCACTGTAACACAGACAGGTTTGGGACAAGTGCATATCTTCTGCCCTCTACACCTCTACTTGGAGCACACCCACATCACCCACCATTGTGATATGAACTTCTCAGGAACTGGTACAAGTCCTCTTCCCTTCACCCTCCATTGTGATCACACTGAATTGGGACCTGTCCTTTTCTTCTTTCCATTTCCCTGTGTGGGAGCACACAGTGTGACTTTGTGATTGAGGCCAGGATTCAAGTTCTAGCCTTGGAATCTCCAGAAACACTCTTAACTTCACCTCATAGGTGTAGATGAACAGACATCAGGGCTAGGATTTATGCAGAGTTTAAGCAGCCAGAGTCCCTTTAGAAATCATGTCCCTACACTGGAAGGGGGAGCAAAATTGATCTCTCTTTTGGGCTGGGAACCACATATAAATTTGAACACAATTGCAACTGAATTGAAACTACCTCACCCACAAAATAGTACCAAGTACCTCCAAAATTGAACTCTAAGCACTTCAAAACAGAGCAAAGACAAAAAAATACAAAGAAACTCTGGACATCATTTCAAATTAACATGGGCATGTCAGAAAGAACTGACCAACACACAGTCTCCAGATGGGTATATCTAAACAAATGTAACATGCAAAACCAATCCAGTATGTCTCTGCCAAACAATACTAATCTCACTTGATGGTTACCTACAGGAAACTGCAGACAAAGTATTCAAAAGAATGATTATAAATATACAAAGAACTTGAAAGTCATGGATAGACTCATAAATAAATGAATGAAACCCTGAATGAATTCAAAGAGGACAAAAACAAAGCCAGATGAAATGAGGAAGTCTAGCCAGGATACAAAAATAGAAATCAATAAACGGATATAAATCCTGAAGGAAGCCAAATGGAAATGAAGCTTGAAATAAAGCATAAAGAATAAAGAATTGAAACAAAAAACTCCATGCTAAGCTTCACAACTGAACGGAACAAGTGAGACAGGATATCAGGCCTTGAAGACAAGAGGAATTGGAACAATTAGAACCAATGAGAAGTTCCATAAAATATATGAACAGAACATGAGTGAAATGTGTGACACCTTGAATGACAAAATGTTTGAATTAGGAGAACATAAGAAGCATAAGAACTTCAGGTTAATGGCATAAAATATATTTAATAAAAGTATAGAAGAAACATTCCCAGATCTAGGTAAACTGATGTCCCTAGAAACACCTTAGGACTGGATCCAGGTTAGGATCCTCTGAAGATTACATCCTCCAGCCAGGCAGCTGGAGAAAAACTTTCTTTTCTTTTTTTTGTGAAAAACTTTTAACAAACTCCTGAATCTTTGGGAGATATCCATTCAAACTAACACATGTAGTATAGTCAAAACAATGCACAGAACAAAGGAAGAGTACTGGCAGGTGCAAGAGAGAAACATCATGCTATATATAAAGATATACTCATAAGAATAGTGTTTTTTTCCAATGGAAACATAAAAAGCCATGAGGGCTTAAGATCATATATTTCAAAGATTGAGATACTAGACCTGCCAACACAAGCTATTATACCTATCAAAACTATCTCTTGCAATGGAGCAAGAAAACATTCCATGATAAAAATAGGCTAAAGCAATTTATGAACAATTTGCTAGCCCTACAGAGAATACTGGAGTACATAAAACAGAAGAATAAACATATTAAGATAGAGTGATAAGAAAGAAAAAGAATACAAATTGTAAAGGAGGAGATTAATATTTGTTTATGAAATGATTCTATTTAGATAAAAGACCCTAAAGACTCCAAAAGAAACTCTTAGAACTGATAAACACTTTTAGAAAAGTGTCAGGATACAAAATTAGTACACAAATATCATCCCTTTAAAATATCAACAAAATTGTATCTAGAATGAAATAAAGCAGTCTTATTAATAATAACCACAAGATTTTAATATGTCAGAATATCACTAACAAGGGAGTGAAAGACCTACAATAGAAACTTTAAAACACTGAAGAATTAAATTAAAGAAGATACCAGAAGATGGAAAGATCTTCCATGCCTGTGGATTAGTATAATTACTTTAAAAGGGGCCATCTCATGAAAAGCAATACATAGATTGAATGCAATTCCAATTGAAATTTTAGTACGATTATTCACATAAATATAGAAAATAACCTTAAAAAAAAGACCTAGATAGCCAAAACTTCCCTCAGCCAAAATAATCTAATTTCAAATTATACGACATTGCCATAGTGTTTAAAAACAGCATGATACTGGCAAAACAAAACAACCCAAACATGTAACAATGGAATAGAATAGGAAATCCAAGTATAAGTCCATGTATCTATAGATCCCTGAATTTTTGACAAAAAGGCAAAAACACAAATTGGAGAAAAGGCAGCATTTTTTTTTTATTTTTTTAATTTATTGTCCATAATGAGTTACAACATTTAGTGGGCAAACAATGAGTTGTTATCCCCAATTCCCCACTGCCCTCCCCTCCCCCCTCCACTGGATAACCTTCTCCATGGGTCGTCTGGATCAGTCCTTGTGACAGGGGACCATGGATAGCCTAGTATTCAGCCAGGTTCTCCTGGCCATGCCTCTGGATAA
>PVHP010012357.1:0-43153 GCA_004024765.1 Zapus hudsonius
GGAAGGAAGGAAGGAAGGAAGGAAGGAAGGAAGGAAGGAAGGAAGGAAGGAAGGAAGGAAGGAAGGAAGGAAGGAAGGAAGGAAAACTAAGCCAACAGGGAGGGGTGGGCATGGTAGGTACTCTGGAAAAGCCCTTAGCAACTCTCTGGAACTTTCAGGATGCCAGTGTGGGAGAGGTCTTGAGATTCATCCTTTACTCTGTGCTCATGCAAACAGGGGAAGTTTCAAATATATCAGATGATGTTGTTGAGTTTGATGGAGCTCCCTCCCCAGTTCTGTAAGATGGTTTAATCTCTTGGACAGTTTTGAAGTCATATTTGTTGGATTCCATCTTCCCCACACTTCTTTCCAAGTACTTTCCAAGAGTACTTATACAAAAGTATATCTTGAAGGAGCTGGAAAAATGACTTAGCAGTTAAGGAGCTTACCTGCAAAATCTAACGACCTGGGTTTGATTCCCTAGTAACACACGTAAAGCCAGATGCACAGGGTGGCACATGCATCTGGAGTTCATTTGCAATGCCTGGAGGTCCTGGTTCACCCATTCTCTCCTCTCCTCCCCCCCTGCTTGCAAATAAATAAATGAAAAATTTAAAGTATATTTTGCTATGTATGAAGGGTTGAGGTTTGAAAACAGTCCAAAGAAGACAAAACCTGGGAATGCTGATCTTCAGTGTTTCCAGTTGCTCAGGGGTTGATGTCAACCATTGCTAGATTCTGCTATCCTTACAATTTGTTGAACTGATGTTTTAAACAGCCAAAAAAAAACCACATTAATTTTATTAATTCATAACCTGAAGTGTGTCTCAAATAGTCCCATAGAAGACACTAGCCACACAGAGACCTGCAGAGAGGTGGTCAAAGGGAGCCTAATAGGTCTTTGAGGGGCTGCCATGAGGATCTTACACAGGGTCTCTAGTGATCAGTGACATGAGGGACAGCACCTCAATGCCAGCCACTGTGTCTTGTGGCCACTTTCTAATCCTAAGGTTCAAAGATAGACCCTCTGAACCAAAGAGACAGATGTTGGCACAGTAAGTTGAAATGACCCTTTAAAAAGTTTTTAAAGGGACACAGAAGAACTGTGAGCACTTGCATAAAGATAGCTGCTAACATGCACACGCCTCTATGTACTTGAACTTCCCTGAGCCTCTCAGCAAGTGGTAACCCAAGATCGCTAACAGAAAGTGGCAAGCTGCTTGGAAAACAACCTGCTGGGTTTCCATCTTTGTAGGAGCAAAGAGTTCAGAATTTCATTGTTGTGCTGTGTGCCACAAAACTTGTTAGCCTGGCGGATGAAGGAAAGAACTGATGGAGGTCCCATGTGTCATAGAGGAAAACCCAGATGGCCCCAGAGCCTCCCAGAAACCAGCCAGCATAGCCCTCCTTGATCTGTGCAGTTATTTGGATGTTGAGATCATTTTTTTTCTTACCATACTTTTCCTCCCAGCTTCACCAAATAAAGCCTCCTCTCGCCGTCTTTCTCTTGCCAATGTTAAAGTTGAGTGATGGTTGTTAGGGAGGGTTACTTCCTCAGGGAGTACACATCTCTTCCCATAGAAAAAGGTACAGCAGAGCCATTCTGTGCTTCAGGCAGAGAGTTAAGGGTGTTAACTTGTTAAGTGTGTGCTGGGGGGGGGTGTATAGTGTATTTTTATGTGGGTGCATGTGTGTGCACATGTGTGTGGAGGTCAAGTATCAGTCAACATCTTATTCAATCTGTCTCCACCTTATTCTATAAGACAAGGTCTCTCACTGAACCTGGAGCTCATAAATGTGGCTAGACCAGCTAGCCAGAAAGCTCCTGGCATCTTTCTGTCTCTGCCTTTTCAGAGCTGGGACTCTCAGGTCCTTACACTTGCACAGAAAGAACTTTACCCACTGGGCCATCTCCTCAGCCCCAAGGTCAGTGACTCTGAACAAAGACTGAAGAAGGACTAAGGTCCTTTATTTTGCCCCCTTGCTTTTGAGCTTTATGTTTTGAATATTTGTGTTCATTTGTCACCATAAGTGTTCCTCAGATGTCAACAAAAGACACCAAAGGGTCCCTCCTCAGCACAACTAGCTGACGTCAGAGTGGTTGGACTTTTGGGACACACCTGTATGGTCTTTTTCTTGACCCTTTTTTTTATCTGGGCTTGTGGTCTGCTGGAGGTTTCAGCTTCCCTGTGGCTGTCATATCCTAGACTGACCCATGGAACAAGAGAGACATCCTAGCACCTGTGAATTATTGTCCATTTGTAAGCAAGAATATTAAGCTTAATATTAAGAGCCAAGGAACAGGAGGAGAGGAAATCCCTGCTTGGTTTTAGAATTTGGCATTGATTGCCCGTGGTTTGGAGGAGTTTGAATGAGACCATGGGGGAGTCTGTGCTCTCCCAGGCATTAGCCAGGTCATCTGGGGCAGTCAGTCACTTAAATTTCTCCCAGACTTGATTTCCTTGAATGTAAGATGAGAGCATTCAACAAGATGATGATCAACTTCATGTTGAACCAAGGTGTGATGATTAGGCTCTTTTGTCAACTTGACCTTTTCAGTAATCTTAGGTGGGTCTCTGAGGTTGTTTACAGGAAGGCAACCCTCTCAGTAAAGGGCAGGATGTAAGGAAGCTCAGGAGAGCTAGAAACAAACACTCCTTCCTGGGAGAGCAGTGCAGGAGGAAGTTCCAGAGACTTGGATAGGGTTTCAAAACTCCACCCTTAGGCTATATAAAGGGGGATAAAAATCCCTCTCCCCTTGCCTGTTTGCTGTTGTGTATCTCCGCTTGGACCTGTGAAAAGGGGGGCCAGCCTCTTTCACCATTATGGAACTTCCCCTGGTTCTGTAACTTCAATTAATCCCTTTCTCCCATAACTGTGTCTGGTTTGGAGGTTCATCCTAGCTGCATGTAGCTGACTGCAACACAAGGCTTAAGGTAGGATGGAGACTTCGCTACCATGGAAACACTTCTCAGCCCTATGCAACTTACTGGGTGCACAGAGGTGGGAGAGGTCTTCATTTTTCCTCATGGAAGTGAAGGAATTGGATTTTAAGACTCTACTTGACCTGATGTTCTATGGAGATAGATAGAGCTTTCTCCAGTCCTAACAGATGAGTTAACCTCATGGATGGTATTAGAAACCTGCTTGGTGGGGTTCATCTTCCCATGACCTGGCATGAAATAAGACGCTTACTCCATCACTAAGTCTTAAAGAACTATTTATCCTACCACATTTTGGCTAGGATGAGCTGAGAGAATGTGCTGAGACTGTACAGGTGAGGTGATGGTGCTAATACCAGGCCTGCATTTCCAGATGTTCAATTGTCGGGGGGAACATGTGTGTGCCTTCATATCTATTCACTTCATGCAAAACAAAACCCTAGCTGAGGGTGCAGATCTGTGGTAGAGCATGCGCTTAATGTGTGTGAAGCCCATCCCCATCCCCATGTCACACAAAGCCCAAACCTGGCTTAGGCTGTGGGGTGGCATGAGTGATTATAGGTGCTTATCTGCAAAGCCTGCCAGCCTGGGTTCTATTCCCAAGTACCCATGTAAACCTAGTTGCACAAAGGGGCACATTCTCTTTCTCTCTCTCTCTCTCTCTCTCTCTCTCTCTCTCTCTCTCTCTCTCTCTCCCTCTCTCCCTCTCTCTCTTTCTCTCTCTCTCAAATAAATATAATAAAAATAATTTAAAAAAACAAAACTTTGGTTAAGAGGAAAATCCTCAAATGATATTCAAAGCAAATGCTATAGATGGAAAATTAGAGAGAAAAACGTGTAACTACATCATACCAAGTGTTGCAGTCAGCTTTCTAGTTGCTGCGCAGAGAGAACCCAAGCAAAAGCGGCTTGTAGAGGAATGGGTTTATTTGGCTTACGGACTCGAGGGGAGACTCCATTCTGGCAGGGAAAACGGTGGCATGAGCAGAGGGGTGGACATCACCTCTGCCACAGCACTGCAAACAGCGGCAGGAAGGTGTGCCAAATACTGGCAAGGGGAAGCAGGCTTATAACCCCATAAGCTCGCCCCAACAACACAGCTTCATCGAGGTTATAAAACCCAAACTGCCATCAGCTGAAGATCTATCTATCAGAACACATTCAATTGTTTGTGGGGGACACCTGGATCAAACCATGACACCAAGTAACCGGGAGTTTATGAAAGCAAAAGAAGATATTTCATGTATCAAAGCAAATAAATGTATGAAAAGAAATTAAATGCCTTGAAGAAGACAAAATCCTGAGATGTATAAAGAGATTGTCATATGATAAGTGTTTTGCTTTAAAATAAAGAAAATGTTAAGTATATATTCACAGCTACTTAATGAAACAATAAGGGATATAGGAATAAGAAAGAGTAACAAAACTTCTAACTAATACCTACAGTCTGAGCCATTTCAGGACTTTGGAGATTTTAAAAGCAGTTAGGGAGATGTGAGCATTTCCCTTTTATATATATATGTTAAGCTTCAATTAAAAATTTAAAGTCAATTCCTTACTAATCTAAAAGAAGCCTGTTTTGAAGCAGATCAGAAGATAGTAAAGATACATATGTGGTTGGCTGACTTGTCACCAGCCAGAGCCCTGCACCCACAGTCCCAAGACCCAAGAGGAGCTATGGGAGGGAGCTTCACTTACAAATGCCATCGGTTACTTTAACAAGGGATCTAACAATGGCTAAGGCAGACAGTGACTGATAGTCCTCTCAGAGCAAGAAGTGTCCAAAGGTGGGTGACTCCTAGGCATTCTTTGAGCTACTGAACAATGTCATGAGGACCCTGACTTTGGCTTGACCATTGGTTACTCATTCCTCCTGTTTGCAGGTGCCAAGATCCCAGACATTTAATTCCCCCTTGATCAAGGCAAGAAAAATAGAGAAAACATTCACCAGTTCTAGCTTACGTTTCATCAGGAAAGCAAAAGCCTTGTCATTCGCCTGCACTCTAACACATGACCACACTAGCTGCTTCATAGTGGTGACAAACAAGGAAAAGAAAAGTTGCCATGACTCTTGGATTAACAGAAGTGTCACTAGAGACCATCTCAAACAGAATCAACTCATGGCTTAATGTCATTGGGACTACAGGGGGAACCATGATCGGATTTGTGACTCAGAAAGATCTTTCTGGAATATATGGCACCGGAAGGGTCATGTGGAAAGGGAGAGAGGCTCGGTAGCCAATGTGGTGTTGTGGAGGGTCTTGAAAGAATTTTGGTGAGAGGTGACAATGAAGATAGGTTAGAAGGTAAATCCAGAAAGTTCTGTGAGGTAAGATCGGTGGCTTTTGGTGCCTGCTTGGATGTGTTGAAAGAAGAGGGAGAAGATCATCAAAAATGGCTGGAGAAATGGCTCAGCAGAAATGGCTCAGCAGTTAAGGCACTTGCCTGTAAAGCCTAACGACCCAGGTTCAATTCCCCAGCACCCACGTAAAGCCAGATTCGCAAAGTGGTGCATGCATCTGGAGCTTGTTTGCAGTGGCTGGAGGCCCTGGCTCGTCCATTCTGTCTGTGTCTCTCTGTAGCTCTCTGCTTGCAAATAAATAATAAAATGTTGTTTTAAAATGACTGACGTCTGTCACAGAGCATGGGAGTGACACTATTAACAATGAATGTAGAAGAATGTGGGACCAGGGGAGCTTCATTCCTGCTCTGTGAAGAATGGACAGAGCTCCCCAGTGTTCAGTAGTGTCGTTACAGCAACACCCCTCACGGCCAGGGATCGTCTCCTTCCTACATGTGAAAGGAAATTGAAGTAAATATAGTCTTCTCTGAGGTGCCTGAGCAATTAATTCCCAGACAAGGCTTGGATTTGAACGCAAGCTTGGGGCTGGAGGGTCTTAGGTGCCATCTTGAATGACTCCTGCACCTGTGTGGTGATCACTCTACGTGACAAGTCTTCAAAGTTGTCGCTTTCTAAGGCCATGGATGGAGATAACTGGGGGTTGTCTGATGCCTCAGCTTCTCAAGTACATAACTGATACTTAAAGAATCAGCAAGAGGTCTCTTCATCTTTAATTGCACCTACTTGTCGGGTCTATGACCGGGTTAATTCATTTATTGTAAATATGTGAATATGCTGAAAGATCTTATACCGTCTTGACCTCTGCTTGTAAGTACTACTATCCTGGTCCTTGAAAGCACACTTCGATTGCACACTTACAGGGAACTGTTTTAAATGCCCTCGCATTGCCGTGTGCGTGAAATGTCCACACTAGGGCTCAAGGATCCAGGAGTGAAATTCTCTTTCTCGGTATCTCCCTCTCCACCTTCCCTTCCCTTCCTCCCAATTCCACCCCTTGCTTTGCAGAAGTTTGTAGTCACACATCCCTGCTTTAAACAGACTAGCTCTTCTCCCTAAGGCATGGGGAGCTAAGTTTTAACAAACACGGATCAATCAATAAATGTGTTTTATCAGTGTTGGGATTGCTGGCGGGCCCTGCTCAGCAAACATTATTGCAGTTTCAACATGAGTCTCCTTTCTCCCCTTTCCAAAAGCACATTGGTATTTGTTTCTACTTCCCTCAGATTGCACTGTCTGGCAGATCTGCATGCAAACATGCATTGATCCAGTTGACTTGTCCAAATACAGGTGGAAGCTTCTATTTGGAAAGCAGTTTTAGCCAAACCGTGTAAAATCAAGTATTTTCTTCTGATATCTTTAGCCAGCTCTCTGAGCATTTTCATCTGTTTGAATCTTAAGAAAAATTGCTTACATTATTTAATTAGCCATCTTCTAGTACCCGGCTTTGTCATGCAGTACAATACCTTAAGAAGATTCAAAAAGGGGATGAAGACACGGCTCAGCAGTGAAGGCATTTGCCTGCAAAGCCTAACGACATGGGTTCCATTCCCCAGATGCACAAAGTGGTTTGCATGCATCTGGGGAGGCTAGACCCTCTGGCATTCCTGTTCTCTCTGTCTGTCTCTCTCTGCTTGCAATTAAATAAATAGATATGAACATTCACAGTAATTTACTAAGGTGAAAGACAAGATATTAACTCCTTGTGTTACTTATTTTCCAAAATGAAGTCTACACATTCCCTTAGAGTAAGCCCCCTTATTTTTTCTTAAGATTTTATTTATTTGCAAGGAGAGAAAGAGAGAGAAAATGGGAGCCCCAGGGCCTCCAGCCACTGCATAGGAACTCCAGATGCATGTGTCACTTTGTACATCTGTCTTCATGTGGGCACTGCAGAATGGAATCAGAGTCATTAGGCTCCACTAAGCCATCTCTCCAACCTGAAGTGTCCCCTTCTTTTAGCCCCCCCCCCTGTCACCTGTAACCTTACATGACTATTGAAGGGGTGTTTCTATAATTCATTAGGGTTCAGTTCAGTGAGAAGAACAAAAGAAATAATATAGTTTACTATAAAAATAAAAAATCCAGAGAGGACAAGAAAATGTGTTGCTGTGTTCTTTTAATGTGTACTTATTCATTCAAGGCTGTGAATGATATGTCCCTAACCTGTGGAGGGTCATGGCTTTCTCACACACAGGGAAACTTTGGGGGGACATCCAATCGGCTCTCTTGTACAAGGGAGTTTTATGTGGCACAGTATGCAGGAATCATTTCTAAGTCTGCTTCTTTTTTGTTTTTGTTTTTGTTTCTCGAGGTAGGGTCTTGCTCTAGTCCAGGCTAACCTGGAATTCACTATGTAGTCTCAGGGTGGCCTTGAACTCATGGTGATCATTCTACCTCTGCCTCCCCGAGTGCTGGGATTAAAGGCGTGCACCACCACGCTGGGCTTTTAAGTCTGCTCTTTTTTTTTGAATTTTTTTATTTATTCATTTTCAAGCAGAGAGATAGAAAGAGAGAAAGAGAGATAGAGATAGAGAGAGAGAGAGAGAGAGAGAGAGAGAGAGAGAGAGAGAGCACCAGGGCCACCACCTTGTGGGTCTGGCATATGTGAGTCCTGGGGAATTGAACCAGAGGCCTTAGGCACTGGAGGCAAGTGCCTTAACCGCTGAGCCATCTCTCCAGCCCTAAATCTGCTTCTTAATTTCCTTAATTTTGGGTGACCTAGAACTTGAGCAAATGAGCATGAAGATGCTTACTAGATCTTGGCTGGTGACTAGCCAACGCCTTCGGATTTGGTAAAATCAAATGCTTTTATGTGAGCCTGTTGATTCCTCACCATGCTGTGTTCTCTCTACCCAGAAACCGAAAAGATAGTCCTAGAGGCAGGAAATGGATTGCCCTCCTGGAAGTTCAACGACCAGCTTTTTCCCTGTGACGTGTGCGGGAAAGTGTTCGGCCGCCAGCAGACCTTGTCCCGACACCTCTCCCTGCACACAGGTGAGCTGCAGCAGGCTGTCCGCACCCTTCTGCACTCTGCTAGCAGGAAGTTGAGTTTCTCAAGAGACTTGGTTCCAGCAAGTGGCAGAAATTTGATCTTCCTGACCTTTCCAGGCCTGTTGTCTGTAAATAAGACCCTGGAAAGGCTGTTCTGTTTGTACTGAAAGGGCTCACTGAGGACCAGAGGGACTGAAGGGACTCTCATTTGGACACCTCCAGGTAAAAATTCTGAACATTATTAACAATAGATTGAGCTTAAGGGTGCCAGAGATGGGACCTGTCCTCTTTACACACCTTCTTTTAGTGCCCCCTCTGTCACCTGTCACCTTACATGACTATTGATGTACATCCACCTCTGTGTGAGGACTTGCAAGTCACCTGGCTTCATTTAATTGTAGTGGGAGCAACAGGGACATGGGGAGACCATATTAGTAGAGAAATAGTTTCTGCCTTTATTCCCATGGAACAGTCGATAAGCAGTGGTTGGTTTTAAGGGTCAGTAGAAGGCAGGCAACCAAGTTGACAGGGAATAAATAGTAACTTTGATTAAGTTACCAAACATAAAACAGACGTGAAGGCAGAAAGAAAGAAGGTAAACTCAACAGGAGAGAAGAGGGAAATGACAGGGCTGGAGTGTATCTCAGTGGTAGAGCAGGTGCATGGCCCAGGGTTCAGTCCCCAGTCCAAATAAAATAAAATAATACAGCCAACGATTTCAATTTTGACATTGAAAATCGGGCCTTAACAATATCCAGCTATATCCCCTGTAAAACATGACAGAAACCGGGTGTGGTGGAGAGAAAGAAACGAGGGCATCTACTCTCTCAAGGGTGGCAGATGAGGTCAGCTGGGTAGCCAAGGATCAGTCTGTGCACGAGACTGTCTGATGGCCTCCTTTCTCAAGTGAAATATCACAGAAGCCCTTGCTGTGAGGGCACAGCCAGAGGAGACAGGAAGTGGTGCTGGGCCACAAAACCTCAAGGCCCACCCACAGTGATAGTCTTCCTCCAGCAAGGCTCCATCTTTAGGTTCTGACCTTCCTAAATAGCACCACCAGCTGGGGAGCAAGCGTTCAAGCACATGAGCACGTGGGGAGCATTTCACATTCCAGCCACAGAGATGGCACGTTTAATGAGGATCCATAAAAGGAAAGAAAATCAAAGCTGAAATGTCAGATATCTAGAAGGTAAACAACTACCGCTCCATTCAGAAGGAAATATGTAGACGTAAATATTTTAATTAGGGATGGAAGAAAAACAAAAATAAAGGAACTTAATGCTCTAAGGAATGAGTGAAAGAACAAATTCTAGGTGACCTGTTTTATGCCTGATTAAGAAATGACAAAGGAGGGACTGAAGAGATGGCCCCTGTTCAGAGGTGCTTGCTCACAAAGCCTGCAGGCCTGGGTTCGATTCTCCAGAACCCACATAAAACCAAAAGCACAAAGTGGTACATTTCATCTGGAGTTCATTTGCAGGAGACCCTGGCCTATACTTCTCTCTCTCTCTCTCTCTCTCTCTCTCTCTCTCTCTCTCTTCCTCCCTCTCTCCTTCTCTCTCTTTCTCTCTCCATCAAATAAATATAAATAAATATATTTTAGAAAAAGAAGCAAATATTTCAAATATAGGAAAGGGAAAGCTAATGACGGATGACATTAAGAAATTATTGGACAATAGCACCTAATGATTTTTTTTAAGTATAGTCATTAGGTAATAGACTGTTTAAGAAAAATTACCAAAATTGACCCAAGGGGCAGGGTGAACAGGAAACTTTGGAAAGATGATGAAGGAAATATTATGAATGAAGGAATTAGGTCCAAAAATTCTCCCAGGTGAGTTATTTCTTACCTTTTGAGAAGAAAAATCCTCAAGTTATTAAACCTTCACAGATAATTGAAAGCCACTAACTCACTTTATGGAGAAAACATAAACTTAATGCCAAATCCAAGATCCACATCTCTCCATAAGAAACTCAGTGTCCGCATCATCGTAGGACTTCTGTAGCCCATCACCCTTTAGATGCTGGGGACCTGCTCTAATGATGGTGCCTTCTATCTCCTGATAAAACATTTCTTTTCCTGTGTCTTCCTGGTGAAACTAAAGAGACAAGTGCTTTCTTCAAGTCAAGCCCAGAGGTACCAAGTCCCTTTGGGTCTACAATGTGGCAGTGTCCTTAACTGTGTCTGCCAGCTGCATCTGCGTGGCGAAAACGAAGCCTGCTCCTCTCCTCCTAGTTTAATTTGCTTGATTAATCAAATGAATTCAGAACGCCACTCTGCAAATGCTCCTGACACGTTAGTCAGCTTTATGAGAGAATTTCCATTAAGAAATTAATTGAAATTTTTTATATTATTTATGTAAAATGAAAATTTCCCAATTAAATTATTTTACACAAGTCATTTTTTCCCTTTAATTTCATTAGTTTTTATTTCTTGGCTGACCCAGGTCTGAAGCTTAGGGAAATATGGATGGAGCCTTTTTTTTATGCCGTAGTCCTGTAAATGTCTGTTTGAAATCTCAGCTCAGCACCCGTCCTAGATCACACGTGGAGGACACACTCTTGTGCACACTCATACACACACACATAGTATCCTTGTAGATATTGTTTTGAAGAGGGGCAGTGGGTGAGGTATCAAAAATAAGAAAAAAAAGCAGAACCATACAAGAACAGAAGAGGAAAAATAAATTTGAGAGATTCAAGGAAATCGCCTTGTTGTACCATCCTTTGGTGGGTATTGTAGTCGGCTCCACATTGCTGGGAAGAACATCCAACCAAACGCACTTTATGGGAGGAAGGGGTTTATTACAAGCCTATGGAACCAGGAGAAGTTCCATCAATCACAGAAGAAACTCATTCCCTTTCACAGATCCAAGCAGAGAAAAACCACGACCCGCCAGCAAACACCAAAAAGCAGCAGCAATCAGGGACCCCAACTGAGCTCAAACCTCTCTCTATACCTTTGGGCTGGACCCCAGGTTCCACCCCCCCCCCGGCTTCTGGAGACCCAAGTTATAAACTTCATAAAACACCTGAGTCTATGGGGAACATGCAGACCACCACAGTTGGGTTTTCCACAATGTTGCATATCTACCTTGAATTGCTGTTTGGTTTGGTCACTATAAAACCTCTGTTTCTGGCTCTACCAAATTTTATCTTCAGAATACTGTCCAGGTAGACATTTTTTTTATTTTCGTATTTGCGATTTTGTTTGTTTTTGCAAAGTGTGTGTGTGTGTGTGTGTGTGTGTGTGTGTGTGTGATTTTTCTTGAGGTAGGGTCTTACACTAGCCCAGGCTGACCTGGAATTCACTGTGTAGTCTCAGGGTGGCCTCAAACTCATGGTGATCCTCCTACCTCTGCCTTCTGAGTGCTGGGATTAAAGACATGTGGCCTCATACCTGGCTGTCTTTGCAATTCTTATTACAAAGAGGAACAGACTTAGATATGATTCCAAGGGGTGACCTTTGCCCCCATGTGAAAGGAGATTTGAACCATCCTTTCTCTGGTACTTTCAAGTGATTTTTTTTTTTGCTTGTTTGCATTTTTTTGAAAGTGGTTTTGCTTTCTTCCTGTCCCTTCTCCCCCAGAGGAAAGAAAATACAAATGCCACTTGTGCCCCTATGCTGCTAAGTGCCGTGCCAACCTAAACCAGCACCTGACTGTCCATTCTGTGAAGCTGGTGAGTACAGACACGGAGGACATTGTCAGCGCCGTCACCTCTGAAGGCAGTGACGGGAAGAAACACCCTTATTACTACAGGTGAGTGGAGCATGGGGTGCCATCATCCCAGGTCCCCAGACCCCTTCACATTTCCTCCGTGCCTGCCTTGGGTACTGGTCACAGAATGTCTTCCTCAGCCGTATACTGATCTTCATATTAACATGTCCTTTGCTTACATTGAACCCTGCCTTTGCACAGCCCCAGGCAGTCCTAGTAATAATCATTGAAGCTGGGGGTGGTGGCACAAGCCTTTGATCCCAGCACTCGAGGCAGAAGTGAGAGGATCGCTGTGAGTTCAAGGCCACCCTGAGACAACATAGTGAATTCCAGATCAGCCTGGGCTAGAGAGAAACCCTACCTCAAAAAAAAAATAAAATAAAATAAAAATAAAAATTTGAAAAGAAATGGTCTGGGAGGTGGCTCTGTGATGTGGAATTTCAGAGAGGGATATAAGGCTCTGATTGGTTCTGGTGTGCCGACCCCCACCTTTTAATTCCGCATCTTACAACTGCCTAAGAATTATAGGGTTGAGAAAGACCAGGAAAAATAAATCTGCGAACTCCATGGAAGTATCTCAGAAACCACTGAGTTCTGTCTCTTGCAACGCTGTTTTGTTTCATAACCAACTTTGAATCAGTATTGGGTTTGGCACTATAACCCCCCCCCCAATATACCAAAGCCCCTGCCCTTAGAGATACTGGGGGAGAGGTACTTTTGCAAGGCATCTAGATGGACGGAGCTGGGTCACTTCCATTAGGGATTGTGGCAGGCAGGGCCTTCTCTTGCTTAGGATGCCCCTGGGCAATCCGTGTGTGTTTGCTTCCTTGCCATCCTGGTAGGTTTCTAGAGCCAGAGGGAGACGGGAGTTTATGTGCAGCATGCTCTGGGTTTATCAGTGGGCCAACCACTAAATACCTTGGCAACGCTGCCCTAAGTCTCTTTGCCCAAAGGAATCAGCCAGGCGATGTGCAGCATCTGGAATCTGTAGTTTTTAATTAACTTTATGATTATTTAGCACCGTTATAGCATGTATGGGATTGTTACGTTACACTGGCACCTAATCTGTTTGGCACGGTGACCACTCCAGAGGCATCCCAGAAAGCAGAAGATTTTTTTGAACGCACTACCTTTAGGAAGAGAGAAAGCCCATGACATTCTAGTGTTCAGAGTACCCTGGATCCCAATGCAGCCCTGCAGAAGTGTGTCTCACTTGTCTCTCCCTGGCCTCCTTCCCCACAGTTGTCACGTGTGTGGATTTGAGACGGAGCTCAATGTCCAGTTCGTCAGCCACATGTCTCTCCATGTGGACAAGGAGCAGTGGATGTTTTCCATCTGTTGCACGACCTGTGACTTCGTCACCATGGAGGAAGCCGAGATTAAGAATCACATTGGCACCAAGCACACAGGTGACCATTGCTGTCCATCTGTCTCCATTCCTGTACCCCAGGGCCTCTTGGCCACAGCATCCAGAAGGAAGGGCCTTCCCAGAGCACCAGAGCCAAAGTGCCTGTCCTCCTAATGCAGTGACTCAGCATCACCTGAGTGTCGCTGATTGAAGGACACAGATGTGGGTACTACTAAGAGCCTGTGAGCTTGGTCCTCACCTGTCCTCTCCCTCATCACCGTGTACAACAGTCATTCAGGTCTTTTGGTGTTCTTTCCCCCTTGCCTGCTGAGTCTCATCTGTGCCCTCTGAGGTGAATCCCATTGCTATCACAACATGGGACGAAGGGCACTTGCCTGGTAAGCCTAGTGACCCAGGTATAATTCCCCAGTACCCACATAAAGTCAGATGCACAAAGTGGCACGTGCATTTGGAATTTGTTTGCATCAGCTGGAGGCCCTGGCATGCCCATTCTCTGTCTGTCTCTTTTCTCTCTGTCTCTCTCTGCTTGCAAATAAATAAATAAAAATATTTTTAAAAAACATAAAGAGAAACTGAGGCGTAACAAGTTGGGACATTCCATCCAAAGTCAGCAACCAGAATGTGACTTCAAGGCTTCGACCCAGGACAGATTTTGCCCTTGGGTCTGCTGTCTGTCCCCTTGCTGTTCTGTCCACGACACTGCACAGCTAATTCCCCAGGCTCTGACGCACACCTTAATGACACATCTGTCAGACAACCATCTTCCCTTAAAACCAACCTAACAAGACTTGGCCAATGCTTGTCTTTCAAGGCCATTCCAGTTAACTTCTTCCTTTTAATGATGTTAACATCTTGACTCCACCATGTAGCTGTACCCTCACAAGCAAGGGTTACACATGACCCCAGTGTGGACTCATTAAGTGAGATCCAGGAAGACCCTCCCATCTCTCCCTACTACCCCCTATTTGTGGTGCTTACAAATTAAGAGTTGACGTTGCTAACTGCTGGCCCTGGGCATAGGGTCAGCCCCTCACATCACATCACCATTTCTCGAAGGATCCGGGAAGGCGAATTTCCCTGACAGTTGTGCTGACGACGTGCACGGCTGAGAAGGATCTGACTGTGTTTCTCTGGCTGCTTTGGCTCCATGGTGCCAACAGCAATAAAAGCTTGTTTTTGTCAGTAAATTGAGCGGCTATGACTTGGAGGTCTGCAGAGAGTCATTATGCTGAGTGAGAAGGTGCCATTTTTATAGTCGGTTGTCTGACCGTAACCACATTAGCACCGTGGGCAGTAGGTGAGCTGCGAGACCCACATGGAAGACAAATTAAATTCGGCATTTCTGGAGTGGCTAATGGAGGGAAAGGCCGGCCTCTCCCGTTTTCACTGGCTTTGCACATGCTTTTTTTTTTTTTTTTTTTTTTGTATTTTCTGTTAAACCCTCAGCCTTCTAGCCCTCTTCACCCTATTATGTCTCTGAATCTCCCTCCGCCTCACTCCACAGCCCCCACTACCCTATGCACCTCTTGGAAACCCTAATGGCCAGAAAGAAGTTGGAGTGAGCATTGCTTGTCATCTATGGAAAGGTCACATTCTCAGCTAACCAGTACAAATACACTCACCTCCTAATTAGCACAGGGCACACAGGGAAGACCTTGTTCCCATTGAGGAGAAAGAGCTCCTGGGCCAGCAGGAAAGAATATCCTCAATTGTCAGTACAGAAAACCAAGAATGAAATGCACTTAAACAAAGTTTCTTGGTGGGGGAGGGTTTTGGGGGAGATGGCTCAACGTGTAAGAGGCACCACTGGGCAAAGCCCGAGGGCCTGAGTTCAATCCTAACCACTCATGTAGAAAGCTGGGCATGGCCACACATATGTATACTCCCAGTGCGGCCAGTCATTCTAACCAAGGTTCAGTGAGAGATTCTGTCTCAAGGAAATAAAGCCGTAATAATAATAATAATAATAATAATAATAATAATAATAATAATAATAGAAGAGAATACATAACATGAGCTTGGAACATACACAATATATATACACATGTACTGAGCACACATACATACCCACCCGTACATACACACACATGCTACACTCACACCAATAAAGAAGTTTGTTTTGTAACTTAGTAGAATTTTGTAACATAGGGCTGCTGTAAGATAAAGACCTGAAAATCTTGTTTTCATCAAGCCATATGCTTCAGACTCTCAGGTCAAACAGTATCTGTCATTTTGACTCAGCTCTGCCATTGGAACTTGAAATACAACACACAGATGAGTGGTCCTGTTCCAATAAAACTTAGTTTACAAGAGGAAGAACCAGTATGGGCCCACGGGCTATCATTCGCCAGCCCCTTTTATAAGCGAACTGTTCATCATGAGGGCTTACCACTGTGAAGGCCAGACTCTCTGGCCTGCCAGCTATGGGGTTCTCCTGATTCCTCCTCCTATGGCCACAGACACATTTAGGCTGAAGAAACATGAGTGTTGCCTGACTCCAGCTTTCATGGGCTCATCGGATCTGATCTCCGATCTTCAGGATTGGATAAGGAAGCGCTTAACCACTGAGCCATTATCCCTGCCTTCCAGGATACATTTTATATCCATTGCAGTCTGACCTGAAGTGATGATCCCACTACTTTTTGATATCAGAACCTCGTATTAGTAAACTTCCACTCCTCCTCTCCCAGCTTTGATGGTATTCTCAGATTTCTACTTAGAGATGTGCTCTAAACCTTAGAACGCAGTGTTATTGTTATTTTGGTCTAAGTAACAGTACTTCTGTTGTCTTTAAAGATATTTAGATAATAAGAAGAAAACACAAATTTACCCAAGCACTTACCATCTCCAGAGCTCTCTTCTTGTGTTATGTTGCTCCGTGTCTACCTTTGGCCTCTTTCTCCTTGACTTCTGTCTCAAGGACTTCTTTTAACAGCTCTTAGGCTTTGAGTCTGTTGGTGGATAGCTGTTTCAATTTTTTTAATGTCAGCTTTTTTGGTTTTTGTTTTGTCTCCCCCCACACACACTGGATATGAACTTTTAGGTTGACAAGTCTTTCAGTTCTTTCTTTCCATCAATGTCTTTTCATGAGCATGGTTTCTAGTGAGAAATCTGCCATCATCCTTACCTTCATTCCTTTCCACTTAACTTGCCTTCTTCCTTCTAGATGCTCTTAAAATTTTATTTTCTTTCTTTTTTGTTCTTTTTTTTTTTTTTTTTTTTTGTAGACAAGTCTTACTATATAGCCCAAGTTGCTCTTAATCTCATTAGTCTGCTGCTTCAGGCTCTCAAGAGCTGGAATTGTAAGCATCAGACACCATACCTGGGTCTAGGATATTTTTCTTTAAATCTGGCTTTGAGTCACTTAGTGATGGTGGCTCTTGTGTCTCTTAGTATAAGTGTCTCTTTATTTTTTCTTTTGAGACAAGGTCTATGTAGCCCAAGCTGGCATTTAACTCACAGTCCTCCTGTTTCCTCCCCCTGGGTGCTGGCATTACAGATGTGCAGCACCATACCTAGCTTACACTTAGGATTCACTAAGCTTCTTGGATCTACAGACTTACTGTGCTCTGCAAACTGAGAAGCATTTTGATCATCTCAAATACTTTTTTAAAATATATTTTTATTTATTTTAAGCAGAGCGAGAGATAGAGAGAAGAGAGCAAAACAGAGAATAGGCGAGATAGGGCCTCCAGCTGCTGCAAATGGACACCAGAGGCATACACCACTCTGTGCATCTGGCTTTACATGGGTACTGGGGAATTGAACCTGGGTTCTTAGGCTTTGCAGATAAACACCTTAACCACTGAGCTATCTCTCCAGCCCCTCAAGTGCTTTTTATGTACTGACCACCAATCAGGATCTCCAGATAAACTTACATTAAGCTTCCTGAAGCATCCCATAGTTCAATGGGGCTATTTTTTTTTCTTTCATTTCATTTCATATCTTTTCTACAGCTATTATTTTCAGGTTTGCTGGTATTTTCTTCTGCTATGTCTTAATTCGTGAATGATCCCTTCAGTGTGTTTCAATCTCTGACATTATAGTTTTCATTTGAGAAATGTGACTTGGGCTTTTTTTATTTTTTTCTATGTTTCTGCTTAACTTGTTGGACATATGAAATATAATCATAATGTCTTCTAAACATTCTAACAACTATGCCAGATCTAAGTTAGTTCAGATTGGTTGGTACTCTTCCCCATGTGGAGCTGAATTTCTTGTTCCTTTGTGTGTCTGATAATCTTTGTTTAGATACTATATTGTGATTTTTATCATGTTGGGTTTTCTATATCTTATATTTTCATAAGTATTTTTGACCATTAGTCTAGCATTTACTTGGAAACTTTGATCCTTTGGGGTCTTGTTTCTGTGATTTTTTTTTTTTTAGGCACTAATCTGCTTAGGGCTAATTATTGTCTGTTATTAAAAGACCTTTCTCAGTATTCCACCTAATGCTCTGTGAATTATGTGTCTTTCTGATCTGGCTGTTGGAAACAGGTAATGTGTCCAGCTCTGTATGAGAGCCAGACACGCTCCTGACTGTTTTCAAGAGGCTTTTTACACTGTAGTCTTGGGTAGTTGCTCACTTCCCTCTCTGATCCGTGTTCTGCTGACCCCTGCAGGTCTCTGGGTTCTTTCTCTGTGCTGTTGGCTCCTTTATGCTATTATGTTTTTCAATATCTGTTCATGCTGACCTCCCCAGACCCTCAGCTCTATCTCCTCTGTGTTGAGAGCCTGTTAGGCTCCTCCTAGATCCCCCTTCCTGACCTGCAGTCTGGGACAAATCTCAGAACAGAAAGCTAAGCAATCAGGACTTGCCTCCTTTGTCTTGTCTCTCAGGGACTGATCCTGTCACGTCCTCATGTCCAATATTGTAAAAACTATTGTTCGATGTATTTTATCTGGGTTGTTTTTTTAGTTGTTTCAGTAGCAGTGTTAGATCCAACTGATATGGCAAGCTGAGTAGAAATTTAAGTCTCCTAACAGCAAATTGCAATGGTTTGTTGACTTCTTTAGGCCTGGCTCTGAAGAAGAGTCCAGTGTGCTAATGAGTATGGACTCTAAAGTCAGACCAACTCAGACCTCGTCTTAGTGTGATTTGATAGCTATGTGACCTGCTCTAGTGTGTCCCTCTGTGTCTCCATTTCCTCATCTGTAAAGTAGGATGACAACAGTGCCTGATAAGATTTTCTGTGTTTGCCTGGGGATTGAACCCAGGGCATCCTGCATGGTAAGCACATTCCTTGCCACTGAGCTATAGCTTTAGACCTAGGCTTTGCTTTTAGTGTGTGTGTGTGTGTGTGTGTGTGTGTGTGTGTGTGTGTGTGTGTGTTCTTGTGTATACAGGTATGTGTACACTTATGTGCATGTGTGTGGGAACCAGAAGACAGCTAGTTCCTCAGGTACCCTGTCCACCTTTTTTTTTTGAGACAGAGTATTTCATTGGCCTGAATCTAGCCAGTTAAGCTAGACTGGCTGACCAGTAGGCCACTGGGATTCTCCTGTCTCCACCTCCCCAATGTTGAGATTATAAGATCATGCCACCACTTCCAACATATTTGTATAGATTCTGGTGATCAAACTCAGTTCCTTATGTTTGCAAGGCAAACTGAACTATCTCCCTGGTCCCCTCCATCAAGGATTTTTGTGGGGATAAAATAAGACAGTGGATTTTAAACATAACACAGCTTTTGAGACTTGGGTAACACGTTTGTTTCATCTTAGATGATATCGTCATTGTATTTCAATTATTGTAAGACCTTGCAAATGGATGAGCATTATCTGCTCTGACCCCAAGGACCACACTGGGATCAGGGGTCCATTGGGTAACATGGGAGAAGTGGAAACTGTAAGCTCCAAATAATATTGTGTCCCCGAGAACTGGCCTTCCATCTCCAAATGCCATCATCCTGCAAGATTTCATCCACCCAGTAACAGACCTGAGCTGTTCTCATTTTTTCAGGGGAAGACCGGAAGACCCCCAGCGAATCAAATAGCCCCTCTTCATCCTCCCTCTCAGCTCTGAGTGATTCAGCCAACAGCAAAGATGACTCAGATGGCTCCCAGAAAAACAAAGGTGGGAACAACCTGCTGGTCATCTCTGTCCTGCCTGGGAGCCAGCCCTCACTGAACAGTGAGGAAAAGCCAGAGAAAGGTAAGGGAGGAAGTAGACATGGCCTGCCCAACCCTGCCCATGCTAGGGTGACCGAGTTTTGAGAATAAACTCTGGAAAGGAACCATTTTGGAAAATAGATATGAGAGCCAAGACACTGTAATGTTCACAACTGAATTTTTGTGCTTTCTTTCGGCTCGCTTTACACTCAAATACGGGATGGAAAGATGGGGAGGGTGACTGCGAAGCCGAACATTTAACTCCTGTTGGTACTGCCATGCAGAGGACGGTATCTAGAAAGTTCTATCTATGAGGAGATGCAGGGGTTGGAAGGAAGCAGGAGCTCAACCCCACACCTGCTCCCCTACCCTCGCCCCATGCACCTCTACACCCAGCTTCGGTCCTTACAGGGTTTGAATGCGTTTTTTGCAACTTTGTCTGCAAGACGAAGAACATGTTTGAGCGCCATCTGCAGATTCACCTCATCACCCGGATGTTTGAGTGTGACGTGTGCCACAAGTTCATGAAGACACCCGAACAGCTGCTGGAGCATAAGAAATGCCACACTGTCCCCACCGGTGGGCTCAAGTAAGGAAAGCAAGTACAGAACCTTTTATTGAGTTGTTATTATATTCCCTTCCCCTGTCCCTCCCCACCCGTCCCCTGGAGATTTGGGGGGGTATCATGGAAAAGGGGAAGCTTGGTATGAAGGGAGCTAGTTAGGAAGCCTGCTGCATTTAGCTGGATGAAGTCAGAACTGTCCCAAAGGAGTCAAGAGACATGAGTGAAAAATAGCCACTCCACAAGTACTCCAGGGCTCAGGGCAAGAAACAAGACCTATCACCGCAGCCCCAGCCCCGTGTGAAAGAGTAGGCTCATTCTTCAGACTTGATTTGAATGGATTTGGGGATTAGGGTCCCCAGATGTCACTCATTACACAGTGTCAGTACAATTCACCATTTCCTTTTGTTAGATGGTCTGCCATATATTTACTTTGAAGTAAGCACTACAACCACCCCACCTCCCCAAAACTGGAACGTTGGCAGTTTGCTCAGACAGGAGGCAGCAGTGTTCATGCAAACATCACGTCTTCCTGCAGACATGCCGACGCCTTCCCGAAAGATCCAGACAAGGAGCAATCCTAAACCAATATTTGCAAGGAGCCCTCTGGCCTCAAGTGAGACCGGTCAGTTGTTATCAAACATACCGTGTGTCTAGCTTGATAATAGGTGCTAAAGGGCACATAAGGAATAAAATATAATTTCCACCCTCAGGAAATTTATGTCCTAGCACTACCAGAATTTAATCTTCCCAGCGATCCTGAAATCGGAGGCCCATTCACAAGGCACTTTGGATGGAGAAATGAGAAAGGAGAATTAGTAGTTGACCACAGAAAAACACAGTTGTCAAAGCATACTTACTCATTTTTAGCTGAAATTACCATGTACTTTTAAAAAAGTCGTTTTTCTGTAATATAACTGGAGGGAGGTGCCCTTTTTGTTTTCAAACCTTTTTTATCATTGAAACTTACAATGGGCCAGAGAAATGGCATGCATCCTCTGAATCAGGGAGGAAAGGAAAGGCCCAGAGAGGCCCAGGAGATGAGTGTTGGGGGCAATACAGGGCTGGTTGGTCAGGGCACCTTCCTCAAAACCAGAAAAGTCAGAGAAACAGCACATATTGTTGATTCCATTTTTATTCACGTTTGAGGTGCAGAGATGAGAATGGGGAGGGGTGCGTGCTTATAACTCATTCAACCAGACAGAAAATGCCCAGCAGGAGCTTATATGGGAATTTGATTAGGTTTGATCCCACTGTCCCTTTATAAATAATTGTGTATTTTTATTTCAAAAGAAGAAAGCTGCTTTCTATGAATGGACTAATATCATCGCCTTCCCATAGCCCAGTCACACCCCTGCCATTTGGGGCTTTGCCAGTTGCCTTCCAAGGCCCTAAGCAGTCCTGAGCCCCTGAACCACTGGGTCTGACACTTCCTGCGGGGTGTTCACCATCCCCTGTGTCACTGTTGATGGTCTAAGGTGACCAAGTAGAAGAATACTTGGGGGGAAAAAATGACAATGCCTTCTGGCTGTACAGGGAGTCTTTGTTTGATTTTGTTTCCTTTGCCATATCAGAGAATTAATTTGCCTGAGAGAGTGTCTTTAAGATGAGTAATGGGAACACGGAAAACTCTTAGCACTTGGCCTGAGCAGTGAAAGAGAGATTGAGCTGTGGGTCACAGAAATGTCCTTAACATGAAACAGACCGCCGATGTCTAAATTGCTTTTCTGTGATGGAACTGCTTGTACTCTATATCCTGTTCATAATGCAGATCAAATAAGATTATACTATTATTTTTCTTTTGCCGTAGCTCAGGACAGTGGTGAGTTTCAGACTCCTCTAGGTAAGGCCCAGCTTGGCGTAGGGGTTGTGTGTGCACCTGACCTGGGAATGGGCTTTAGATTTCTGTGCACTCTTCTGTTGAGCTGAGGTTCAAGGGCTTATGGCGAGCTTGGTGCTGAGGAGGCAGTGCACGGTGGCACCTGGTTGTGTTGGGCTCTGCTGAACACCTCTCCAACCCTCTGAGGACAGTCCCCACCCGGGCCCTGCCCTGCAGGAGCCGAGCCCAAGCTGAGGCAGCCACTCAGGCTTCGAGGTTCTCTTGGGAAAAAGAGCACACATGCTCCAGTCATCATGAAAAAGCCACTGATTCAAGCCTGGCAGCTTCGGAAAGTAAAGTCCCACAGTTTTTGTACACACACCCTACCCACTTCTCAAAGCCCCTGTAACGGCTGGCAGCAATGTCAGTGGTGGCATAATTGGCATCTTAAAGAATGAAAGGTCCAAGCCACAGAGAAGCCCAGGCTTTGTCCCAGGGGACCAACCTAGTGCCTGATCAAGCGCCGGAGCTGGGATTCAAATCTGCCCTTCCCCAGTCTACCTGTTACTGCTCAGATCACGAGGCGGTGCATCTAGGGGGCTTACCATGTACTAAGTACTCGCTAAAGCACCCTAGAGAATGCACACAGAAAAATTTAAATGTCAGAAATGTTCCTGCCCTCTGAGAATTCACGGTCCAGTTGGATCACTGGTATTTCTACGGCATAAGAATGTCCTGAGAATGTTTTCAAGCTCTCTGGAGCAGTGGCCCTTGTTTTCATCCTCATGAGTGGAAGGGCTGTTGTGTGGGCTTCCTTGTCCCCACCCCATCACAAGCCTCCCTTCCCTTTCCTGATGGAGAACCCGACTTTAGGAGACAGTTCCAGAGCCCATGTCTGTGCACACACATGCATACACACTCCACACTGGTACACAGGACACACACAGGCCTTCTCGTCTTAACACTCGTTTAGTGCGCACGAATCTGACCCTGTAACTTTCTGTTTGCTGGAGGTAGCTCTCCCTATAAGCTGTTCTTCAAAACCTCTAATAGCCTTTCTGCGTGTGCTTGGTGTGGTGCATGACAAGTCGATTCTTTGTGTCGCTCCCATCTAGAGGGGAGGCCAAGAGGGCCAGACCTCTGCCATGTCCCGTGGGAATGGGGGGTGGGGAGGGTCCCAGGGGCCGGGTGGGGGCTGGAAGGGACCACCAGCTTACCTTTTCCTCTGTGTTCTCTGCTTCTCGCATGAGGGCTGGCCTGGGCTATTGCAGCCTGGAGCCCCGAAACAAGCTGAGTGGACCACAGTGGAACTCCCCATTCAGTGGGGACTGTGCTGTGAGCCGTGAAAACAGCAGGGTCATCGGAGTGGTGGCAGGGCTGGGCTGGGCAGGCCAGGCCTTGGGGACCAGTGGGTGGATCCAGGGCAGGCTGGTGAGGATGGGAGACTTGGAACTGTCCCTGAACCCTTGTGGCTGAACCACCTCCCCCCTTTGCATTGCTTTGCCCTCACAGGTGCCCATTCTGCATTTATTCCACCAACCGTCCCGCCGCCATGGAGTGCCACCTCAAGACCCATTACAAGATGGAGTACAAGTGCCGGATCTGCCAGACAGTGAAAGCCAACCAACTAGAGCTGGAGACGCACACCCGCGAGCATCGCCTGGGCAACCACTACAAGTGTGACCAGTGCGGCTACCTGTCCAAGACCGCCAACAAGCTCATCGAGCACGTGCGCGTGCACACCGGGGAGCGGCCCTTCCACTGTGACCAGTGTAGCTATAGCTGCAAGCGCAAAGACAATCTGAACTTGCACAAGAAGCTGAAGCATGCCCCCCGCCAGACCTTCAGCTGCGGACAGTGCCTGTTCAAGACCACACATCCCTTCGTCTTCAGCCGCCATGTGAAGAAGCATCAGAGTGGAGATGGTCCAGATGAGGACAAGAAAGGCCTGAGTCCAGCCTCCAGGGAGCCCGCTGGCCCCGGAGCCCCGCTCCTGGTTGTGGGGAGTGCCCGGAGTCTCTTGTCCCCACTGTCAGTCATGTCTGCCTCGCAAGCTCTGCAGACGGTGGCCCTGTCCGCCACCCATGGCAGCACTTCGGAGCCCAACCTGGCACTCAAGGCCCTGGCCTTCAATGGCTCCCCGCTGCGCTTTGACAAGTACCGGAACTCGGATTTTGCCCATCTCATTCCCTTGACAATGTTGTACCCCAAGAACCACTTGGATCTCACATTCCACCCTCCTAGACCTCAGACTGCGCCTCCCAGTATCCCCTCGCCCAAACACTCCTTCCTTGCCTATCTCGGACTAAGAGAAAGGGCAGAGACTGTCTGAGGGCAGCCACGTTCTGTACCAAAAACAAAGAGAGACAGGAAACACACACACACACACACACACACACACACACATTAAAAAAAAAAAAACCCACCCCACAAAACTTAAACACAAGCCCAGCAGGTGTATGCTGCTTCAAAACCTACAGACCCCAGGGGTCTGGTCCACACCGACTGTATATCTTTAGTGCGGATAGAGAATTGGCTCTGTGTGTATACCTATCGCATTGACCAGAAAGCTGCTTTCAAAACCCATCTTCAGAGAGGTGATCTGCTGCATTCTACCTTGAGGCATGCCTCCCCCAGCCGCCCACTCCCACTCTCCGCCCTTCTCCGTACTTCTCTCTGAAAGGAATTCTGTCTTGTTAAACCCTAAAGAGAGTGTCCTTAATAGCAATCAGGACTTATATCCTTCTCTACTGGTGCATTTGGTTTTCTGTTGGGTGAATGGCATGTGTGGGCGATTGTGGATGGCAAAAAGAGAAAGGTGTGTGTGTGTGTGTGTGTGTGTGTGTGTGTGTGTGTGTGTGTGTGGTGCCATGACATTTCTATTGCACATTCTTTGTACTGGCTCCTTGAGCAGCGATGAACATTCTTTTCTTGCCCTCCTGGGTTGTTCATCCTCGACAGCCTCCCTCGTGTTCCTTCTCCACCTTTCTTCTCTAGTTTATGGCTGCAGAGTGGTAGGGCGTGGAGCTTTGTGGATGAAGGAATGGTAAGCATTTCCCATAGAGTGCTGGAGGCCTGGAGCTCAGTTCTCTGCTTAGGAAAGATCATGACAGATCTTTAAGAAATGTCTCCCAGCGCTGCAGCGGAATCACAGAATTGAGCTGTTTTGTGTGCATGCCCATACAGGGACAAGATGTATGGTGCACGCACGCACACACACATGGTGCATCATTTTTTAAAGGCAGATTTTATATATATAAATATATATATGATGTATTAATTCAGTGGTTACCGTTTGCTGGGAAAAAACTGTTTGAATGGAAAATGTTATGGTTGATAAAGAAATCCAGCCAAGGAGATTAAAGGGGGTTTGGATCAATTCTGGGTATAAATGCTCAGACTAAAAAAAAAAAAAAAAAGGAAAAAAAGAAAAAAAGAAAAGGCAGTTTTGCACAGTGCTTTGGTCTTGCACTAGTTTTGTTTTTCATCGGGAGGAAAAAATGAGAAAA
This sequence comes from Zapus hudsonius, assembly GCA_004024765.1. NCBI lineage: Eukaryota > Metazoa > Chordata > Mammalia > Rodentia > Dipodidae > Zapus > Zapus hudsonius. The sequence goes on from PVHP010012357.1 coordinate 25,364, forward strand.
AGAAAAGGAACAAAATGTACTCTTTTTTATGGGATGAGTAAACTGTATGTTTGAAGATTCAGCCACAACCTCTTTGATGAATAAGGACACAAATGAAAGGTGCTGTTTAGTCTCCTGCTTGGGTTGATGCCTCTGAGAAGTCTCCATTGCCCACAGAGCCTCCCGCTATACCTGGACCCTCCCTTTATTAGCAATCCTGTATTCCATTCTGTTAACGCCTGGTAGACGTAACCTGCTAGGAGGCTAACTTTATACTTATTTAAAGCTCTTATTTTGTGGTCATTAAAATGGCAGTTTCTGTGCAGCACTTTATTACAGCAGGAAGAAGGTGTGGGTCAGTCCTGTAAGCCTTTTGCTCGTCTAAAAACAAATGGATGGTTGAAAAAGGAAAAAAAAAATATTTGGTTGACTATGTTCATTGCTTGTATTTTTAAGACAGCAGGATTTCCAGTATGAAACAGGCCGAAAGAGCTGGAAGAAATGTGCTCCGTATAATAATGGGAAGTCTGGAATGTAAAAGTTTATATATTATTTATCTATCAAAGAGGCGGCGTACAGGAGGAAGGCTTTCTGAGTGTTCTGCTGTTTTCCCATGATGTGTTAACCTAAAGTTGGGATTGTTCTTTTCATCGGTTTCACCAAGGGAAAATAAAAGCATCTCTAATTTTCTTCCTCTAGTCAGATTGCATCTCTGAAAGCTCCCTGGAAATTAGTACAATTATTCAGAAGCCAGAAGATTGTATGTCTGTCCACACCATGGGCTCTACCTCCCTTCTCTACCTACCCTCTCCCCCCCCCCACACACACACCTAGGAGGTGTCTACACTTCCCTCCACCTACCCATCATACAGCCATGGATGGAGAGCCTGCTCCGTGCCCTGACAAAGAAGTTTACAGTACATAGGGAGACCAATCAGCTAGGGCAAAAAGCTCCCCAAAGCTCCATTCTCCAACAAAGGCCTTGGTCTTGGTCTTGTTTGAAACATTGTTCAACACTCCAGGTCAATGTCCCAGTAAAAGACACTATAGATGGTTACAAACAATGTACTCCCAGACCACTGGGCTTATGGGTGGGTTGGTTTTGTTCTTTTTTGTTGTTGTTACGTCATGTCTTTATCCCCATTTAATGGAGAATATGTCACTTGGCTAATAATGTGTTTTCGAAACTTACAAGTTCAGTGATGACAGAAAGGGGGTGTGGTGACCCACAGAGACTGGCAGAAAAGGTGACTCACACTAAAGCCCCAGCAGGTTGAAAACCTGAAAAGGGTAACCCTGACATCGAAAACTCTGGGTTTTACAGCATGCCACTTGTGCAATAAGAGGTCCTTGGGTGGAAACTTTCAGAGGAGACGGGAGGTGGGCAGAGATGTTTACTGCTCAGATACCATGCGCTTCTTTGCCACTGAACTTGTATCAGAATGACTTAGTAATGCTTAATATAATTGGGCAACTTTTTTTTAGCACTTTGGAAAGAGTCATCAAATCTTTCTGGTAAATTATAAAAGTTTTCTGAGTGAGAAAAGGTGTGTTTGGAGTTTGTTTGACTTTTATATTATTATTGTTATTAATAAAGAGAAAATCTATAGCATTTTTTTTCAGACTCCACCTAGATAATATGAACCCCTGGATTTGGTTTGCAGTTTGATACTCAGGGAAGGATGTGCTCTGTGCTCTGAAGATATCCTTTCCATATTCAACACTAACATGTCTGAAGCATTCACCTCATCAGCTCACTTTAATCCCGTCTTCACTGCGCGTCTCCCCAGGAAAGCTGGCTTATTTTTCCATAGAGTAATGCAGTTAGAATTCCAGCACTTTCTTTCTTCTATCCTTTCTTTTTATTATTATTATTTTTTAACTCCTCATATTATGTTCAGATGAGCGTACTGTCAAGTTTTGTGTACATTACTGAAAATTTGTATTGTATAAAGCTTTTTGCATTACAAGGCTGTACAGGGTCATTTTGACAGTAACTGGTATATACCTTTGCCTATGTTGCATTGCCAATTTCTAGTGTATCCAGTTTGAAAGTATAATATACTCTAATTAAAAAAAAAAAGGTTGGCTATACTCTTGTTTCTTTTTCTTTTGTTTTTTTTTTTTCTTTTTCTTGTTTGCCATCCTTGACTTCTTGTTAAGTCTCGGGGTTCTGTTTGTCTTCCTTTATTCTGGGTTTTATTTGCTTTGTTTTGTTTTTCACTTTTCATTGTTTTCAGGGTTTTTAAAAAGTCCACTCCTGGTTGTAGCGGTGACTACAGCAAGCTTAGGAATAGCCATGGTTCTAATGCCAACCGCTCCCATGTCACGACATTGTTTCCATGAAGTTGAGAGCATTTATACCATGCAGGATAGTGGCAGCTGGCTCCTTGCTGAGACTGATTAGTGATATTTTTTTAAAATATATTTTTATCTATTTACAAGCAGAGACAGAGAAACAGAGAGAAAGAAAGAGGGCGTGCCAGGGCCTCCAGCTGCTGGTAACTGATTCCAGACACATGCGTCATTTTGTGCATCCAGCTTTACGTGGATACTGGGGAGTCAAAGCTGGGGCCTTAGGCTTTGCAGGCAAGTACCTTAACCGCTGAGCCATCTCTCCAGCCTATTTAGTGACATTTGACAGTGTTCAGCAGCCTTATCTTCTGCTCACGTTGTTTTGTTGACCCCATAGTCAAAGAGAGAGGGGAAAAAAGCAGATAAATAATTTCACTTATCTTAATGAAGTTTAACAACTAGGAGATTTTAATGAGGGGGGGAATAGTGGGTTCTGAAGCTAAATAATTTATCCAAATTGAAGTAGTCATAGTTGCTATTCAAGGGAAGGTACCAGAGAAAGGCACTGAGACAGAAAGAAGAGAAAGATGGAAAGCACACTGATAAGTGAACACAATATTTCAGGCCATTTGAACGTTCTATTTGAACGTTAGGAATCGGTGATAACTGATAAAAATAGAGCAGAAGATGAGGATTTGGGCCTGGCTCACAACTTGGAGGCTTAGAAATGTCCTTTCTTTCAAGAAGTGGGGAGCCACTTCAGTCCACTGAAAGTGATCAAAGACATTTATTAAATGAAATAATATACAAGAAGCCACCAATCCCTAATTACTTTTTTCCTTCATTTTTTTTCATTTAATAACTCAAGGTGATGAAAACATATTTTGTTATTTGATTCAAATTTGAATTTTATTTGGGAGGTGTTGCAAACACTAAAATAAATCAGATGTCTTTGCTTTTGTTAGCACTTCAAGCTTCCTGCTTTGTGCACATGTTTTTTCCCCTAGATCCATAGCTGTCATATATCTGCTGTGGTTGAGTATTAAATAATCATCACTTAGGAAATCCCAGTGATTGTGAAGAATGCTCTCAGAGCCATTCATGACAGAATGCATCTTTGCTAACAGACCTCAGATCTCCCAGCCATTCATCTAGCCTTTGATTGAATTCTAACCCAAGGTTGTAGCTGCTTTTTTGACCGTCATGTTACATAAATGAATTTTCAGCCAAGACTCTAAAAGCCACATCTTCTCTAATGTACCTGTGGCCCTAACCACACCATCATTTGATAGAGATTCTGCTTACTCGGGAGCAAGGAGAACTCACAAACATCCTTAGAACTCTACCAGTGGCCATGGGGACTAGTGGGCAGTGTGAACAATTTAAAAGGAGCCACACACCTTCTTAGCTGCTGAGACAATAAAGGCCCCTCCATGTTTTCACCCCATGGGTTGAGATGAGGGCCAAGAGGAACTTGGGATACTTGGGAGGAAGAAAGAAAGGGAATGACCACTGAAGGATTTCATCCGAGCTCCAGAAGGTACAACATGTAAAACTAAATCCTCCCAACAGCAGCCTAGAGCACAATCCCAAGGTGAAAGATTGTCCCAGAGGTTATGGCTTTATCCCAAAGGAACAAACACCACATTCAAGATACTCCAGCCAACTGCATCCTCTCAGAGGAAGAAATCCACACAAAATTGGATCTGTTTTATGAATAGCTACAATCAGCCAAACAGGCCAATGGCCTGGGTTCAGTGAAGTATGGTTATGGTGACCCTAAGAATTGAGGGGCCCCATCTTCTCCTTGCCCCAATGTCTAGAAGGTCTCAAGACCCAATCTTTATGAGGCAGTAGACCTCCCATTTGTAATTCTTTTAGAGTTAGTCCAGCTCCTGTTGCTAAGAGGTACAAAGGAAGGAACCCCAATGGCTCTGTCTTCTTGGAATTCTTTTTTGAAACAGTTAAGTATTAGTTAATTAATTCCTGGCTTTCAAAAGAACTTAAAGCAGAGAATATATACTTCATTTCACACTTCAAAATCAAGTCCCCCTCTTCCAGGTCTTTCTACCCCATTTAGTGAGTATTATCTGCATACGAAGAGGGTCATTGCCATGGAATTGAAACCTAGCTTAGTCACCGGACAAGATGTATGATTGAGAGCCACTATTAAACATGAAGAGATGGATCAGCAGTTAACAGTGCTTGCTTGCAAAGCCTGATGGCCTGGGTTTAATTCCCCATGAGCCACAAAAAAACAGATGTACAAAGTGGTGTATATGTCTGGAGTGCATCTGAAGCAACAGGAAACAACCCTGGGGTTCTCTCTCTCTCTCTCTCTCTCTCTCTCTCTCTCTCTCTCTCTCTCTCTCTCTCTCTCTCTCTCTCTCCCTTCTCTCTCTGAAGGAAAGAAATGAAGGGAAGGGAGAAGGGAGAGAGGAAGGAAGGGAAGGAGGGAAGGAATGAAGGTTGGTTGACTAAGCTGACTATTGTCTGAGACCCCTTCCCCACCCGATAGATAACATAAAGGTTGATTTTGTGACTGTAAATAAAGTCATTCGAAGCAGAAATAACAAACACAGCACCACAATATTTTCAAGCTACAGTAGGCTCAAGGGTGGTTAAAAATGACTAAAAATATTTTTCCACCCATTTCAGCTGGTATGAGAGGTCTAAAATTGTTTTTTCTGAGTCAAACTAAATCTTGAGGGTGGTTTACATGCACTTTACAAATCTGGGAGGCTTTGACTGGCTAGATGAGTTAGGGAGATCTTGCCCTCCTCACCATCTTCCCACTAACGCTGCCTCTCCACGGCCCACCACTGCCCTAAATCCTCCAAGAAACTAACATGACTGATCAGTCATGGTCAAATGTTTTCTGTAGAACAATGGCATAGCCTGCAGGACTCATGAAAGTCAGCTTTGGCAGAATGAAAGAATATGATAAACATATTATCTGGCTACTTCCTTAAGACTCTCACTTCAAGAACTCTGAGCCCATTAGGAAAGTTAGCTCCTAGGCATTTCCTGTGTGTTTACAGACAGAAGTCACTGATCTGTCCTCATCACTAAGAGGATACTCACTCAGCTGGGACCAGGCCTGAATGTAGCATTCCACCAGAACAACCCAGAAAGGTGGCAATCTCTCAGTTCTTAAAGATGTCCAGGACAGAAGCCATCACCTGGCTTCCGTCTTTTTATGTAACTCTTAATTTTACTCTAACTGCAATTCCTAGACATTTTCCAAAGTGCATTTTAATGGACTAGGAAGCCTCTTTTCCTCATATATCTCACTTCACAGCAGACGGTAAGGATGTTCTTCAGGTGATGAGTTTGTCCATTTTTTGTAGATAACAAGTATCCCTATCATCCACGTTATCGACCAATCCATTAAGTTGCCAGCTCTCTTCTCTAGACCTATCTAGTGTTAGGACACAGACGTGCTCACTATGTTTTCAACAAAAAAAAATATTTTTTATTTATTTGCAAGCAGAGGCAGAGAGAGAGAGAGAGAGAGAGAGAGAGAGAGAGAGAGAGAGAGAGAGAGCACCAGGCCCTCTAGCTGCTGCAAACGAACTCCAGATGCATTCTTCACTTTGTGCATCTGGCTTTGCATGGGTACTGGGGAATTGAACCCGGGTCATTAGGCTTTGCAGACAAGCACCTTAACCTCTGAGCCATCTCTCCAGCCATGTTTTCACCTTCTTGATTCTTAGTTTTCATATGTGAACATCATGTATTTTGATCATAATCTCCTGACATTAGTTTCTTTTGTCCTCCCTCCACATCCCCATTCCACTGAACCCTTTCTTCTTCAGTTAGATCTTCTCTTTAGATGTCATTTATTTTGCCCTCCTCCATCATCCATGATGACAGGCTGATGGACCCAAGATTGTGCAGGACTTGTGCAGTGTGACCGCCACTGTGAGGTCATGAATGCCAGGGCCACCTCATGTCCAGAAGACAGCATTGCACAGCACTCCTCCCCATCCCTTGACTCTCATACCTCTTCCACTGTGTTCCCTGAGCCTCTGAGGATGGGATGGAGATGTCTCATTGAGTGCTGAGCATCCAACTGGTACGTCTCAGTGTTTTCACAGGTTTTGGGTCTTTCCAGTTGTCACCATCATCTGCTAAAAGAAACTTTTCTGGAGGTCACTTTAAAAGGCCTGACTGCTTAGGGTTCAAGGCCAAGAGGTAAAGCAGGACAAGCCTAGGAACTCCCAAGGTCACCTGAGTCATGACCTTGGGTCCTAGACAGTGCCTTGCTGACACCCTATGCCTCTGCGACTTCTAACAAGCAAGCAGAGACATGCTGAGCAGAACCTTCCCCCTCACCCCAAACCCATAAAAGCACGAAGTTCCCATTGCTCTTTGGAAGCCTCCCCTTCGGTGAACCCATTGTGTCTTCCATGACTGTTAACTCCTCTTGATCCCAGGATCTGAAGCCCTTTTCTGTGGGGTTGGGACCCCATCATGCTGCCTATAGCACAATGCTGTAAGTCCCTTAATAAAGCTCTACTTTAAAGGGCAATTCTAGATTTTTTTTAAAAAAAAAAAAAAGGCTGGAGACATGGCTCGGTGGTTAAAGGCACTTGTGTGCAAAGCCTGACAGCCCAGGTTCTATTCCCCAGTATCCACATAAAACCAGGCTCACCAAGCGGCCCATGACTCTGGAGTGTCCTTTGTACTAGCAAGAGGCCCTGGCATGCCCATGTGTCTTCTCTCTTAATTAGTTATCAATTAAAATTTAAAAAATAAAGGGCAATTCATTCTAGTGCATCTCTCTCTTAGAGTAGGCTCCTCTCTCTAAAATACCTATCAGCCACCTACCTCTTTGTCTATCTGTTATCTATCTGGTTATCTGTATTTGTCCATCTATTTTCTATTTGCCTCACAATGCTGGGTATGGAACCCAGGGCCTCCCACAAGTTATAAAAAGCAAATCCCTAAGGAAAAGACTTCCGTGCAATCATTTACTAGCAAACATAGAACTGCTAAGGAAGGTGGCTCAATCCCAAGGTGACCTGGCAAGCAAGTCACTGCTGTGCACAATTGGGATGCAACCCTCTGGTGACTTCTGCAGTGCAGCTCAGAAGTGTCAACCCAGGGTTAGAAGAAAAACAGGGTTGGAGGAACCCCAGGGGTGTTCACTCTCTAAACATGCAGGTTTTCCCAGGGCCTGGGAGGGCTGAGAGGGTTACTATGGCTCGGTACAGAGGTGGCAAAGCAGCCCAGCGCAGACTGCAAGAGACGCTTGGGAAAGCCAAGGTGAGGTTTTATCAATTCTACCTCACCATAGCTGGATGCATCAGCAAAGGCTGCGTCAAGCTGAGGAACAAGAAGTGTCCAGCAATTAGGACTCACGTCATGGCTATGGCCAGACCAATGTTGGTTCTTCATCCAGAGCTGGTGTGCTGACCCAAAGCTCCCCCCAGCCCTCCCTCTCATGAGAAGGACTGATAGAATGGGCAAAACCAAGGACAGTGTGGGGTCAGGATGTGAAGGAGTGGAAAAGCAGCACATGACAGAAGTGGCTAGAAGCCCTCGCTTCCACATGGTGGGTCCCTTTACAGTCTTCTCTGATTTGGGATTTTGGGTTGGTTGGTTGGTTGGTTGGTTGGATGGATGGATGGATGGATGGATGGGTGTTTATCTTACGGTGCTGGGTACAGAACCCAGGGCCTCCCACATGCTAGGCAAGAACTCTACAACTAAGCTAGGACCCAGCCCTGGACTTTCTTTTGTGATTTCTTCAATGGATGGAGCTCTTCTAGGAACCTTTAGAGAAACCACTTAATAAGAATATGGGTTGCTTCCTTCCTGCCTTTAGTGGCCTCGTTGAGTTCTGAGAACTCAAACAGAGCCCAGGGAATGAAACCATCACCCAGGCATCTAGGCCAGAATGAAGTCTGGGCTAAAGGCACCCAGCTGGTTCTCACAGGCCTTGGATTCTTATAAATGGGGTTCAATAATGAGGCTTGGAGGAAATACCCCAGGTACGAATACAATGATTACATCTGCTTTGTATTTTCTCTGCCTATATCATCCCCCCAAATATTCTGGGTTGCACAGAGTATTAATCACTCTGCAAGAGATTTCAATGGGAAAATTGAAATTTAACTATTCAGGATATAAGTGTTCTCTGTTTACACTGCTGACACACACCTAGTAATCTTTTTACTGATGGAAGATTGTAATAAGCATAGACTTATGGTTACATACATATATACATACATGAGACACATATAAGGAATGCATGAAGGACACACATAATTAATATAATATAATATAACAATATAAAATAATAAAAATAAACGTGCATGTTGCAGCAGAAGAAAGAAAGGCCATCATTTTTGCTCTTCCAAGCTCCGTATTAAAAGATAATAGTTTTCATTTTTTTTCCCTTGTGTTGCTGAAAATAAAATTGGACTGATGAATAAAAGGTTAACATATGAAAAGAATAATTAAGGGTCAAAGAAATCTCATTAATCAAAAGACCCCCTTGCTGGTCTTCCCAACAATGAACCAAATGGGCAGAGCAGTGGGTCATCAATGTGTTTATCAGTCAGGGCTCTGTCTCTTCATGGCATCGGACAGTTGACACAGCGGCACAAATATGTAGGAGCCTCAGTGACACCAAGAAGTCCTGCATCACTTTAAATGAGCATAATGCCCTGTAGATGAAGGTCTTGACAGTTTAGGCTTGTCTGCCTATAGTTAAGAGGCTATGTATAAGTATGCATGACACTATGTTACAGGATTCTATGTGTAGGGATGAGCCCCAATATTAACCTTAATCCATAGTATCCTCATTAGTCTCTGTCACAGTCAGCCACACACCACTGGGATGAATCTCCAAGCCAGGCACAGTTTATGGGAGGAAAGGATTTATTAAAGCTACAAATCCAAGGGAAGTTCCATAATGGTGAAAGAGGCTGGCGCCATTTCATAGATCCAAGCAGAGAGAGAAACCCATCACCAACACCACACACACAACAAAAAAGGCAGGGGGCTGAGGGAGAGAAGTCCCCCCCCCTTAGATAGTCTTAGGGTGAGGTCTTACAACCCTATCCCAGACTTAATGGCTTCCTCAGTCCCTGGAATTTCCTTCCTGCACTGCCCACACAGGAAGGAATGTTTATTTCTAGCTCCCCTGAGCTTCCTTACTTCTTGCCCCCTACCAAGAGGCTGCCTTCATGTAAACATCCTCAGAGACCCACATAAGATAATTAAAAAGATCAAGTTGATAACAAAATCTAACCATCAGTCTTCATCCCTGTTCTTTTTTATTTTTATTATTTATTGTTAATAAGTAGAAATACTATATGAACAAATCTTGGCTTAATGTCCCCATTTCCCTCCTCCCTGTCCCCAATCACCTATTCTTTTTTAAAAATATCTTTTCTTTATTTATTTGTGAGCAGAGAGAGAGAATGAGAGAGAGAATAGGCATATCAGGACCTCCTGCCACTGCAAATAAAATCCAGATGCATGCATCACTTTGTGCACCTGGTTTTAGGTGGGTACTGGGGAATCAAACATGGGCTGTCATGTTTTGCCAGCGAGCATCTTTAATCATTGAGCCATCTCTCCATCCCCTCCACCTCTGCTTTACCAGCCAAAGTTGCTATTCCATTGACCCTATTCGAAAGCCCATCCAAGGCCACCCATCTGACTCTTTTTCCACCTTAAACACGTCTCCTCACCTTTTCATTTGTTATTTTATGAAGAACAAATATAAGGAAGAAAGTTGGGTCTTAGCTGCTGGGGAGAAATGTAGATACTTTCCCTAGTTTAAGGAACCATCAACCAATAGACAAAATTCATGTTCAAGGGTCAGAGAGATGGCTCAGTGAATTAACCAGTTGTCCTATGAGCCTGAGTTTTGATCCACAGACCCCCACCTAAGAGCTGGAAGCTATGGCCGGTTTCTGTAATCCCAGCACACGTTTGGTGAGATGAGAGGAGGCGACAGGAGAATTTCCTGGAAGCTCACAGTCCACCCGGAGAACACAGGGATGAATGAGAACAAAGTAAGAAGGCAAGGATCAACCGACACCCCAAAGTTTTCTTCTGGCCTTCACATATGTACTTTGGCACACTGATGCCCACCCTCACACACAATTATACCCACACACAAAATAATGCTTTAAAAAAGAAATGTGTATTCAAGAAAATCCATTCTAATATCATGAAAAAGACACACAAAAATGTTGTGGGAATATTGAAGAGGGAATTCTTGCCAGGGAAGGAGGAAGCTTTCTGGAGGGTAAAGCAAGTCAACTGAATGCTACAATGAGGAGGACTTTCTAAGCAGGAAAAGTGAGGACATTCCAGATTGAAAGAACAGCTTGAGCAAAGGCAAGGTGAGAGATGGCTCCGTGAATTGTGCCGGAAAGACTACAATGAACCAAACAAAGCCAGCTTGTGGAGGGCTTCGAATCCCTTGTCAAGGAGACTGAACTCTATGGTTTCTGCAGAAGTTCCTCTATTTGGTGAGGGCTAACAAAACAATGCTAAGAGAATAGCACTTAGAACCATCGGACTTGTTTTTAGGAAAATTATTCCAGCAGCACTAAGAATGGATGAATGATGGAAAGATAGGAAAGACAGAGAAAGGAGAAGTGTTCATAAAACCTAAACGGGCCCTTGGGGCCAGTGTCCCAGGCCCCAGCTTACGATGAATGGGGTCAAACAATAAGGTTTCCCTCGATGCTACTGTTTACCAAGATATGCTCAGCTCAGATAAGAGTGAACCATTGTTCAAAGCCTCCCGAGTACAAAGCATGGGATCTGCTTTGCTCTTTTTGGGTCCCTTATTTTTTCTTTCCCTCCATCTCCCCTTCGGACAGTGAATCAATCAGAGTCCATTTATTTTACTTGCCAAACATTTAGTAACTTTCTCCCATCTCTTCTCTTAACATCCTACAGAAGGTCTTTAGCAACCTCACCACGTGCATCACCATAGTATTCCCAGGACAAAGAAAGAAGTTCAAGGTGTAAAAATGATGTTGAGAATCATGAAGAAAGTGAGGATACTATGGTAGCAACTGTAACTAGAATGAAAACAGCAAAGCTTCCGAAGGTAGACACTTGGGAGACACTAATTTCTCAATGACACTGGGAAGACACCATCAGAGAAGCTGCACGTAAGCACAGAGCCAAGGATAGAGAGACGTCTTCAAAATGACAAAAGATAAGCAAAGATGGTTGCGGTCCATATGGCCCTTACCGCTGTGATGGGCCTTGGTGACCTTTCAAGGGCATCATTTCAGTGACAGATCAGGAACCCAAAGCAAATTCGCATAGGTTAGAGAAGGAGTTGGAAGTGAGAAGAGGTCAACAGGGAGAAAAGTCTACCCTCCTATGGAGTTTGGTACTGAAAGAACTAAAGTTCAGTCATATTTCACTCTTGCCAAAAGAGCCATCCTCTCCTCTTCCCTTCTGAACTGTTCCCATTCCCCACTCCACATTCCTTCTAAGAGGAGAAAAGTAACCTGCTGGCACTCTAATCTCTAGCCATACTCCCCACCAACTTTCCACATCTTTTGAGGCTAAACTCATCTTTGATGTGCAGACAGTCTGTTCTGTACAAACCCTGCACTGCTGTCTGCCAGGACCAGCATCTACCAGCCAAAGACATCTCAGGAAACAGAGCTGGTTGCATGGATGTAACTCGGCACCATGCCTCTTAAAAGACCAGAGAATCATAAAGAAGTCAGTGGAGGGAATGTCCTCCACCTCTCACCTCTCAGAATCATAAATGAATTATAAAACAAGGATACCAGTATAGAAAACTGAGGGCTTAGAAGGAAATATACATAGTCCTCTACAAACAGGATGTATGTGACCAGAGAGCCCAGAGTCTCCTTTCCCAGAACACCAGAGCTAGAAGAAAACCTAGGTGGTAAAAGGTTATTTTTTGAAAGAAAATATTTTATTTATTTATTTGAGAGAGTGAGAAAGAGGCGGCTAGAGAAAGAATGGGTGTGCCAGGGCCTCCAGCCACTACAAATGAACTCCAGACACTTGTTCCACCTTGTGCATCTGGCTTTACATGGATACTGGGGAATCAAACCCGGGTCAGTAGGCTTTGCAGGCAAGCGCCTTAACCGCTAAGCCATCTGCCCAGCTCCCTTAAAAGGTTTTTCATGTTGCCACCCTGGCCTCATGGTCCTTTCTGAGGCATTTAAAACTCCACTTTTGTGGAGAAAAATGACTCTTAAATCCTTCTTGGCTGCACACCACTCCAGCCGAGGAGAGAGCTCATTTCTCCACCCACACTGGCTGCCACCTCACCAACAGGACAAAATCCAAAAAAACCTTCATTGGACAGAATGAGCAGAAAGGTACTAGATTTTATGAGACAGAAATGAAATAATGTGTTTTTTATTAAATATCACGAGAAACATATTAATTCATGCCAGAAACACAAATATAAACATTATCATATTGAGAGCATTTACTCTGAAGGGGACCATCTGGCAGAACTTCGCAGACCACACTTTGAGAAGCAGAGTGGATGTGTCATCGTGGCGAGCTCTTCCATTAAAGCAGCAAACCCAGAGGAAGGGAAAACTTCAGGGGGTTCAGGGGAGTCTTTGCAGTAATGACATCTGATGGATATTTGTCACGTTTTCGAGAGGTGGGCTTCCTTTTCCAAATGCTATTTTGTGAAAACTTAAATTTCAAAACAAAGGGTGGCTATTATTTTAAATCTCACTCTCTTCTTTTAAAAAAATAAATAAATTCTTCCATTCTTTCTGCCCCCTCTTCCACAAAGAGTGTAAGATCCACAAAGTGGGAAGGAACACTTTGGGATACGGTTCTCCGACATGACCTCCCAGTGGTTATTGGTACTCCCACAAAACCTACACAGCCCACAACAAAACCATCGCCATTTTGACATGGAGGATGGATGAAGACAAAACGAAGTGCAACATCAAAGCAGAAAAAAGGCTACTTAGAAAGAAGAGGGTCTTCAGTGAGGACAAGGAAGAAGAGGATGATGGGATAGAAAAATGATCAAATTACAGTATGTTCATGTATCAATGTTCTCAATAATAAATAAATAGCACAACCCCCCCCAATGGATCCTTTCTTTGGACATGTAATTCCAGAAGGGCATTCATATACAATGTATAGAATATCAGTGGTTTAACATAAAGGATGGAATGGGCTGGGGATATAGCTCAGTTAATACAGTGACTGTCTAGCCTGCATGAAGCCCTGTGTTTGATCCCCACCACCTCATAAACAGGGTTCCTGTAATCCTAGCACTAGGAAGTGGATACAGGAGATCAAAATCATCTTCAGCTACAAAGTGAGTTCAAGGCCAGCTTGGGCTATGTGATACTCTATTGAATTCAAGGCCAGCCTGGGCTACATAATACTCTATCTCAAAATAACAACAAGAAAAGATGATGAGATGAGGAGTGAACACCTCTATTTAAATATTTGGCGCTGTGAAAAATAGCACCGAAATTATCAAGGAAATGTATGTGCCTTGTTTTATAAAATGCAGTTTTTGAAACCTCACACTATCACATTTTCTTGCAGAGAAGAATAATTCGGAACACATTTCTTTCTCTCTGGAGATAATACGTAGAGCAAACCCTGGTTATGTACAAGGAAAGGAAGGGCTACACATTCCAGAAAGGAAGAAATAAATGCTGATGGCATCTGATGTCCCGAGGATCCAAGAGGACAGTGTTTGTCTGGACCTCAGGGTCAGTGGTCCCCAGAACTTCATTATGTTTGAAGTGTCTGCTTTCATTCCCTCAGGGATGCTACTGTTGGCCGAATACCAGTTCCTAGCCACTCCTTCCCCAAATCTCCCTCTTTTATGTCACATGACCCCTCCGATGGACAGACCAACAGGATCTCTTGAGTCTAAGGTAAGTATATCTTGGCTCCAGCCAGATCATCAGACACCCACCCACCAAAACTCCATCACCGTGTATGGAGTCATCCAAAAAGAACCACATCAAACAGCAAATAGTATTAATAGGCTACCCTCCATCCCTACTTACTCAGTGTAATAGTTTGAATGTTATCTCCCCCAATAGATTCAGGTGTTTTTATTAGAACTTTGATTTCCAGCCCCCTGGCTGGAAGAGGCATCACTGGGGAGTGGATCCTGGGGTCCAGCCCAAGGGTGTTACTGGGGTTGTATCTGTTTCCAGCCTAAAGCTATGCAGGCACTGGAGTTCTGAGTCCCCACTGTTTGCTGAGGTTTGGGTGGTTGTGTGTAGTGCTGGCTGGCTCGTGGTGGTTTTCTCTCGGCTTGCAGCCATTATGGAATTTCCCCTGGATCTGTAAGCTCAGAAGAAATCCCTTCCTCCTCTAAACTGTGCCTGGGCGTGTAAGTTTGAAATCCTAGTGCAAAAGGCAGCAGCTGGGAGCTCATATTGGTGGGGAAGGGGCTGTGCCACTCCATCCCTAGGTACCTGCTAGGCAAAGGAGCAAGCCATTCAGATTCGACAGGCTGCATATGCCTGGGTGGAATGTGAGTGGAAGAAAAGCCCTCTTGCAACCCAAGTGCCTGGGAGAATGTGGAACTCCCACAGTTATTCCTGTGGACATTATCCTTTTAAAGGTTTGAAGAAACTCAAGATATATGAAAAGCCCATACAGAAACCTAGAACTTTGTAAGATCGTTGAGATGATAATTTGATGGCTAGTTTATTTTTATTTTTTAAGTTAACAGTGCAATAGGGAAGAAGCCTAACTGGAGCCTCTTCTGTTTCCTTGTGGGGAGATGATGTTGCTGGCTGGTAGCTGTGTGTGTTGAGCCGTTCCCACGCCTTGGCGCTCTGTGCCACACCCACCCACCATCAGTGGGCACACCTAGAGAGTCAAGGAGTGCGTCCTTCCATCTAGAGTAGAGAACTTTTGAGGAAAAGAGCAGGGCTCCCCGTGCCAGATCTTAAGCACAGTCCTGGCCTGTCCCAAGCTTGGCTGCTATGCTGTCATTTCTGTCCAAACCCATCATCTGTTAATGACAAATAATCTGGTGACAAACTAGATTACTGAATGAGTGAAAAAACTATTTGTCTATGTTTCCTATAAGCTGTTAACCGTAAAAGAATATGTCAGGGGATGACAAATGTGTGAAGTACTGAGAAGGAGCTCTATGGAGAAACAGCAGGATTTTAGACCACAAATTCCATTTCTTTAATATATATTAAAGAATATATTAAATATATATTTAAAAAGAGCTAATCATGGTGGCACACACCTATAATCCCAGCACTCAGAAGGACCAAGGATGATTCAGGTGGACCAAGAGTTCAAGGCCAGCTTGAGACCCTGTATCCAAAATAAGAAAGTATCCTGGATTTATGGGTGGGGTTAAGAAAAGACAGAAACGGAATGAAAGATGTTTGCTCAAGCAGTAAAATTAATAACAATTATTTATATTCTACAACTCATTAACTCACGGCAGTCTTGGAGTTCAGTCTCAACATCAAATCATGAGAACTATGTATATGTACATTTTTGTTCAGATCTTGGTCCATTTTTAATGTATTTCCAAAGTTCTTAAAATCTTCTTTGGACACTATTTTCTTGCCAAATTAACAAAAATCCTCCCAAGATTTATTTACCCTTCCCCTTTATCTACCACTTCCTAAAACCCTTCCCGCACTCAGGCCCATGTGGAGTCCCTCCTTCTCCTCCTCAGCACCTCATTCTACAGATCAATGGAACCTTTCTAGTGTTTTCCTCTCCACCCTTCTTCAAACTCAGATTGAAAGAACCCATCAGTCTCAAAGGCGGGGGAAGCTTTTAAAATCGGCTCCCACATGGTGCAATCATAATGAAACTCCAGAACAGCAAGATGAGGGGTGAGACAGGACTCAGGTACAAGGCACAGTAAGACCCAGAATAAGACTGATACAGGGGTGAGGTGCAGATCATCACCATAGCAACCTCCAGAAAACACTGGAACAGGTAAGAGATGCTCAGGTAAAGAAAATTCAAACTTAGAGCTCTACATCGAGCCAAACGAACACACACACACACACACACACACACACACACACACACACACACACACAGAGAGAGAGAGAGAGAGAGAGAGAGAGAGAGAGAGAGAGAGAGAGAGAGAGAGAAGGGTGATCAAAATGACTTTTCACACAGCCCTCATGGAAGCTTACTTATTGTCCACTCTCTGATAGGAGAACAAAGACCTATCAAAGAATGAGCTCCAGCAAGAAGAAAAATGAACCCCCAAAGGTTTCCGTGGCCTATAAAAGCAGTAATGGAGCACGTATATTTCATTTCATTTTTATAATTAGCAACCTTTTCCCCCAAAGGTTGGGAAGAAAGTGGGTAGAAAGAACACAATTCTCTACTTTTAATTCATTCCATTTTTACCTTTGTGTAGTATGTCACAGTTTACAAAATGTGAGTAGCCAGAATGATAGAATGTACAAAATAAATGTGTCTTTTAAAATAATTTTATTTATTTATTTGGAAGCAGAGAGAGAGGAAAGAGGAGAGAGAATGGACATATCAGAGCCTCTAGCCACTGTAAACGGACTCCAGACGCATGCTCCACTTTGTGCATCTGGCTCTGGTGGGTACTGGGGAATCATAGAACTCAGGTTGTTAGGCTCTGCAGACAAGCGGCTTAACCACTGAGCTATCCCTCCAGCCCAAATGTGTTCTTGAGAGGGAGCCATATTAGGAAAAATATTCCCACTAAGACTTGGGAATGCAATCCCTGATTCTGGTCATCTACTTCTTGCCATGGGAACTGGATGCATTTTAACAGTCTTCACAAAGACAATGTGGGTGAGTGTGGGGAAAGCTGACGCCTTGGAGTTAAGAAGACTGTCTGTGTCTTCTCCCTACCATGTTGGACTCAGGGTTCCGAGTTGGTTGACAAGAAGGGGAATGGTCAGAAAAGTGATATTTCAGACCAGCTACTTATGCACTCAGAAGGGACTCAGTGCATTCAGGCCATAAGGTCTGTGGACTTGGAATACAGGGTGTAACAGCCCAAGGCTAAGCTGTGCCCGAGGCGCTCCCAGTGAAAGCACTCAGGCTCCACAAAGGGTTTTTTTTGAGAAACTTGCGGTGCCTATGTCATATGCCATGAATTTAAGGCTTGGAATCTCTCACTTGAACTTTTTTACACCATCCCTCCCGTGTGCCAGAAATGGGCAGTTGCCAAGAAAACAGGCATTTTCCTGTCTCTAAAAATAAAACGCTGGCAATGCTTCATGCCCCCTGGTGCCAAGACCTGGCCCTTCCCAGGATAAACAATAGCTCACCAAGCCAATGGGAGGCAAGTGCTGAGTTCTGAAGTAGGCCTGTGTCTAGCAGGAAATGCGTAGGCCAGAATATTCGTAGCTATAGACCAGGAGGCCCTCTCAAACACAGCTGATGGAGGACAGCTGCTGCCCAGCATGCGGCCAGGTGTGGCCAAGATGGAAGGTCTCAGGTTACACTAGAGACCTGGCCCCAGCTCATAAAGCACACCACACACACACACACACACACACA